>JADRCD010079055.1:2238-25785 GCA_019843815.1 Montemys delectorum | reverse complement strand
AGGAGGGAGAGAGAGAGAGAGAGACAGAGAGAGAGACAGAGAGAGAGAGAGAGAGAGAGAGAGAGAGAGAGAGAGAGGAGAGAGAGCGAGATTGAAACAGCAGCAATAAAATGATGGTGTTTATAATTTTTCTCGTTGGAGTTGGTCCTGGAAGCATTCCTCCGTAGTCGGAGAGGCACTGTATAATTTACCTTTCACTTTGGCAGTAGCACTTACGCTTCTGCCACGACTAAAATGGGTTCGCATTCCCTGACCACAAAAGGACAGGGATGGATTTGCGCGTTCACCACTCACTGCCCGCAACATTAGCAAAGCTCCCTAGAAGGTTGCTTGAGGTGCCTAAAATGCTGCACTACAGTGGTCACCCGGAGCTGAAGGAACGTCGGTGGAGAGGTGGGAAGACGCGAGGGCTGGCTGGGAAATAAGAGAAAGCATTCTCTTCTAGGGAGAGGAAGCTGGGAATCCACTGAGAACCGGCCGGCACTGCCAGGAGGTGAGGTGAGGGAAGGAAAGGAATTGCAATGAGTTCAGAGAGCTTCTGCTACCCTAGTAACAGCATGAGGACAGCATGAGGACACCAATCCTGTCAAAACCTGACAGCCAGCGCAGGTGAAAACTGACTCTTAAAGACGAAAAGCCTTCCCAACTCCGACAGCTCACCCACCAACCAACCCTCCACTTCCCTCCTTGAGTTCCTCAATACCAACCACCCAACGCCAAAGGCAGAGGGAGGCTCTGCGTCACGTGACACCGCGATCACGTGCCTCCGTTCCGGGGGAGCCAAGGCACAGTCGAGCTCCCGCAGCCTTAGGGAGGGGCCCGTCGTGCCCACACGCAGCCAGACTCAACCATGCTGTCCCGCCTGCTCAAAGAACACCAGGCCAAGCAGAACGAACGCAAGGAGCTGCAGGGTGAGCTCAGTGTCGGGTCGGCCGCTCCCGGCCGCGGCCTAGCTTCTTCCGGAAGCCTGAACCTCGGGTAACCCTCCCCCCAAGATCAAGGGGAGGGCGCCGGCTAGCGGGCGACCCGAGTGCGGGACGGGGAATTGGGGGCGGCATTTCTGGGAACTCCGTCCCTTGGCTACCCGCCCTGGTCCTCTTGGCACCGCTCGGGTCCCTTCGCCTCCTCCCTCAATCCCGCCCAGGCGGCGTCTGAGCCCCGCCCCTGGCCCGTGACTCGCGTTGCCAATTGGCCCAGCGCTTCTCACCCCGGAAGTGGGAGGAATTGCCGACCGCCCGCCCAGGGAGTGGCTGGGTTCCAGTGAGTCTGCCACACTGCTAAGGCAATGAAGCGTGTCTTTCCCCAGGCCTGGACTGGGAATCCTGGCGTTGCCAATCCATTGCCTAAAGGAGTGGAGAAAGAGTGTCTAGGAAGAGCCTGGGCGCACCTGATGGAGTGTCCCTTCCCTTCTCCGGGCCCCAGTTTCCTTGCCTCCAAAATAAAGGGGTTTATTTTGTTTTGTTTTGTTGTTTATGTATGGGAGGCTCTTTTTAAGAGGTCTGACGTTAGTTGGCAGTTTCCAGAACAGTAATAAGTGCATGAGGACCCATTAGCACCATCTTTCAAATACGAAGTCTGCTCAATCCCTTTCCCCTTCCCCAGAAAAGAGGAGGAGAGAAGCTGTCACTGCAGCGACCTGCCTGACTGAAGCACTGGTGGATCACCTCAACGTGGGGTATGAACCTCTTCCTCCGGAGGAAACTCCGGTTTCCTTCATCCACCCTGGTTAGAAAATGTCTGAGCCATCCTTCAGAAGGACCTGGGTGCCCCTGTAACTCCCCTGATCAGTCCCCTCCCCCTAATGTAACTTTATGGAGACTTGACTCTAACGCTGATGGGGGCAACAGCTGCACTGGTTGGGAAAACAGTCAGAATTCCCCTCCCCACACTAACTTCCCTGGCACAGCTTGATGCCATCTGGCCAACTCGACTAGCCCTTTTACGTCCAGCTGTCACTTAAGTGGGAGGGAAGAACAACCTCTTCCACCACATACCCTCTTTCCTTCCTCACCTCCTACTCTCTGGCAAGCCTGGGAGACAAATGGCAGGAACAAGATGGCACAGCTGGTAGAAGTAAGGAAGAGCCTAAGCCAAGAGCTATGACAAAACCAGGCTATCTCTTCCTTTCCTTGTGGGTCTCCAGGGACCCTACCCCCAACCTCAACCCTCAATGAGAAGACCAGTGGTATCCAAAGGCTTGGAAAGATTTCCTGGCCCTGTGTGACTCATAAGAGTGCAGAGACGGTGATCTGATAGTCTATCGGAAGAAAAGAGGCACATATGATGCCTTCCGCTCCGGGCGAGTGACAGGCTTGGTTGCAAATCCAGAGACTGAGTCATCCAAAGGAGTCATGCAGGTTTGGGGTCATCTCCATTACTCATCTTGAAGGGAGATTAGGGGGAAGAATGGCTGGGGCTGGGGCCTCTGGTCTCCTTTGTCTCCAGACAGCTCTCTTCTCTGGTGTTCCCACGCTGGCACATCCTTTGCTACATTTGTGAGATGAGACTGGCTAGACTCCTCTCTTTCTGTTTACTTGCTAGATGCCACCCCATGTTCGAAGCTTAGAAGGCAGCTAAGCCAAATCCTGATTAGAAAGGGTTTTGTGTTGCTCCCCACAGCTCCTATTCTCCAGAAAATAAAACAAAGGCTTAGTTTGTCTCAACCCTTGTCAGGTGCCCTGCCCACTTTCTTGACCCCCCACCCCCAGCCCTTTGCCTCCTCTGCCCCCACACATTCCAGTGGGTAAGGGCACCGGATGTGGAGGCTCCTTACCGACCTAGAGCTTTGGAGTAGGGAATGAAACGTAGTCTGCTGGTAAGGGAGGGAACACTGGTTCCTCAATTAGGGGGAAGTGAAAAACACTGGTGGAGGATGGAGAACCAACCCCTTAGTAGTGATAGTTCTCACAGCCAGCACCTTGATTGAGCTGAAAAGAAGTGGGTGGGGTGGTGCTCACTCCTGTGTGGGTGATAGGGAGAGTTGAGTGTGACCGGGAATGCCTACTGATATGCCTGTAATCCCCACACTTGGACTGTAGAGGCAAGAGGATTAGATCAAGGCCAGCTTCATCTACATAGCGGTTTGGGGTCATCCTGGGCTACATAAGACCCTGTCTCAAAAAGGGGCCTGGGAAGAGCCAAGAAAATCTCTTAGGGTAGGCTCCTTTGACCCAGGGCTCCCGAGGAGGGGGTGTGGTCTCCCATCCCACCCCAGATTCAGGGAAGGGCCCGATTTCCTTTGCAACTTCTTGGAGAGCTTACTGGGCTTCAAATTACTGCCAGACGTGTCCCTGGTGCCGAGTTCTCCCACGCTCCCTTTCCCCTCCCAGCTTCTTCCTCAGGGTTATCCCCTCAGATTATCCTTCCCGGCCCCATCTCAGCTGCAGAAACTTCTTGAGAGGATAGGAAATGTTTCTAGTCAGCTCCCAACCTGGCTTTCCTGGGAACCCTGGGATTGGACGAAGGAGCCTGATTCATTTGGGTCACATCTAGAAAAGGCCAGAGTCCCCAGGCTTCTCCGGTCCTCCCTCCAGGCTAACCTCCCACCTCTGTAGTGGACTATTACCCCTGAAAACCACCCCATACGAGATGTATGAGCTGACATAACCCCTCCTCCAATCCTTAGTGTGGCCCAGGCCTACATGAACCAGAGAAAACTGGACCATGAGGTGAAGACACTGCAGGTCCAGGCTGCCCAGTTTGCCAAGCAGACAGGCCAGTGGATTGGAATGGTGGAGAACTTCAACCAGGCGCTTAAGGTGGGCCACACTCAACACATCACCGCCCTTAACTGAACTGCACTTAAGGTGGGCCACACTCAACACATCACCGCCTTTAACTGAACTGCCATGGGCTGTCTCCAGTCTCTCAGATACCCCAGACCTAGGGTTAATGAGGAAGTGGGGAAGGTCTCAGATACTCCTTCCATGGTTGGGGTTCAGAAAAGCTAGAAAGAAAAGGCAGGATCTCAGGGTATAGCTCCGTGACATGGTTAGGGCCCTAGTACATGTCTGGGTTCAATCCCTAGCACTACAAAATAAAAGTGCTCAGAAAATCCCAAGTATGGTACATGGACCAGTACTACCAGCTAGTCTGGAGGCTGATGCAGGAAATGGAATCGAAGGCCAACCTAAGCAGCACTGTAGTAATTCACCTCAAAAGGCAGGCAGACAGGCAGAAAAGCAGTTGGTGGGTCTTAAGTAAGCCACCCCAGCTGGCCTCAATCTCTTCTCCCCTTTCCCAGGAAATTGGGGATGTGGAGAACTGGGCTCGGAGCATCGAGCTGGACATGCGCACCATTGCCACTGCGCTGGAATACGTCTACAAAGGGCAGCTGCAGTCTGCACCATCCTAGACCAAAACCCGATTCTTACCTCACCTCCCGGACAGGAGGGAGGCTGCTGAGCCATGAATAAAAACACAAGCTTCCATTCCGTCCATGTGGAGTATTTGAAGGAGTCACTAGCACCCCCTAAAGCGATGAGGATTCTGAGATGGTTTCCCTGTGGGGCAAGTGCCTTTTGGTGGTGGCCCTACTCTTCCTTGGGACTTACTAGTGCAGGTGCCTTTGCGTGAGCAGAAAGTGAGTTTCCCCGTGCCTGCCCAGAGGTGAATGGCCTCTGCCTGAGACTTTCTACTTCCAGATTTCAGCTTCCTGCAGGGCAGACCCAGTGAGTCCTCAGCTTAGCTCTCTGCTTCAGCATGCTCATGTGCCCTTCCAGGCTGCTACTAAGCAGTGTCATGAGGCCAGGCCAGGCTGGAGATTAATTCTTGGAGGCACTTTAGGGCTGAGAAGGAAGAAAAATGACAGATCCAGGGACACCCACCGAGGGACAGCTGGCCGCCTTGGTAGTTCCCTCCTCCTAGGAGACAATGGCATAGATGGTCAGGAGCCCAGGCTGAAAAAGACAGCCTGGGGATTGGGGGAGGGGGAGGGCCTGGGCAGACCCTAACTTCAGCCAGGCAGGCCTCAGCCTCTTAGCTCCTCCTCATCCTGCCCCCACCCTGCAAACAGAAAAGCTTAACACTCCTGGTCCACAGCAAGAATCCACCCACTCCAGACTTTGGCCTTAGCTGTAGCTAGCGTGGGAGCCTGGGAAGTCTAGGAGCAAAGTCTCTTAAGCAGACGGAAAAGCTACAGCTTCACACATTGTGTTGCCTATCAGCCTTCCCCAGAGGTAAGTGGCGGTGGGGATAGGGGTGCTATAAAAAAGACGAGCTAAGGGTGGCCTATCGTATTTGTTCAGGCTTTAGGCTTCAAACATTGTCTTCACACGCCATCCCCTTGGTCTCCACGACACGAAGACGGGCCTGGTGGGTATTGTAGCCCAGTCTACTGAATGAAAAAAACGGGTCCCAAGATAGACTGAAGATGTCCAGCCTCGCACAGTAATTGTGAGGCTGCCAGGACTAAAGCAGAGGGCTCTTGATTCCAAAAGCAAGGGAGGACGCATTCAGAGGATTCGGAAGTTCCTGGTTAGTAGGAGAATGGCAATCCAGGTCCCTCTGCCCTCACACAGGACCAGCTCAGGTTTATTTCATTAGCTACAAGAAAGTGCTTGCCTGGGCTGCAGAGACGGCTCAGTGGGTAAGAGCACCGGCTGCTCTTCTGAAGGTCCTGAGTTCAGCTCACAACCACTCGTAATGAGATCTGACGCCCTCTTCTGGTCTGTCTGAAGACAGCTACAGTGTACTTGTATATAATAAATAAATCTTTGGGCTGGAGCAAGCAGGGACTGAGCGAGTGGGGCCATCCCGAGCAAGCGAAGTTGGCCAGAGCTGGCAGAGGTCCTAAAGTCAGTTCCCAACAACCAGATGAAGGCTCACAACTATCTGTACAGCTACAGTGTGTACTCATACATAAAATTTAAAAAAAAAAAAAGAAAGAAAGCTGGGCGGTGGTGGCGCACGTCTTTAATCCCAGCACTTGGGAGGCAGAGGCAGGCAGATTTCTGAGTTCGAGGCCAGCCTGGTCTACAGAGTGAGCTCCAGGACAGCCAGGGCTACACAGAGAAACCCTGTTTCGAAAAATAAAAACAAAAACAAAAAAAAAGAAAGTGCCCACATCTGTTTTGCACAATAAGCCATAGCTTGCCAATCCTCTGCCAAGCATATAGTTTCTCAGTTTGTCTGCTCAAACCAAACATTTCCAGCTAAGTAAATGTCGGGGGCCAAGGCTAAGGGGGTAGAGGAAATGGCGCGCTTTCTTGCCTAGGCTAGGCTGCCCTGAGCAGGGCATCACCCATCATGTGGCTGCCTCTGCTCCTGGGTGCCTTGCTGTGGGCAGCGCTGTGGATGCTCAGAGACCGGCAGAGCCTGCCGGCCAGCGACGCTTTCATCTTCATCACTGGCTGTGACTCTGGCTTTGGGCGTCTTCTGGCACTGCAACTTGACCAGAAGGGCTTCCAAGTCCTGGCCGGCTGCCTGACCCCCTCTGGGGCAGAAGACCTACAGCAGATGGCCTCCTCCCGCCTCCACACAACACTGCTGGATATCACTGATCCCCAGAATGTCCAGCAGGTTGCCAAGTGGGTGAAGACACGTGTTGGAGAAACTGGTAAGTGTAGTGGATCCCCCAGGAACCTGGTGTGTACAGCAATCCAGGGACTCACGGAGGCTGTGGGAGAGGAGCAGGGTTCAAATCCTCCCCAAACCCCCTCCCCATGTCTGTCATCTTCCCACAGGACTTTTTGGTCTGGTGAATAATGCTGGTGTAGCTGGTATCATTGGGCCCACGCCATGGCTGACACAGGATGATTTCCAGAGAGTGCTGAATGTGAACACCCTGGGCCCCATCGGGGTCACCCTTGCCCTGCTGCCCCTGCTACAACAGGCCAGGGGTCGGGTAGTCAACATCACCAGCGTCTTGGGCCGCATAGCAGCCAATGGCGGGGGCTACTGTGTCTCCAAGTTTGGCCTGGAGGCCTTCTCTGACAGCCTGAGGTGAGGGTGCACAGCTCCAGGCTTACCTAGCCTGGAAAGGGGCAGGGATCCTACTCAAACAGATATAGCAGTTGCTGACACAGGCTGGAAGACAGGAGTAGGACAGCACAGGGGACACGGAAGAGCAGACAGGGCCATAGGTGAAACCCCAAGCTTTGTCACATACAAACTTTGTGCCCCTAATTTACATGAGTGTGTGCATGCATGCTTTTAGTTTTTGAGGCAAATCTTACTGTGTCACCCTGACTGGTCTGGAACTCACAGAAACCAGCCTGGGTTGCACTGTGTAGTCCAGGCTGTCCTGGAATGCTGGGTAATCCTCCTACCTCAGCCGATTGAGCCACCACACTTCTTTGGTGTTTTGGTTATGTTGTTTGTTTTTCCAGAGTGAGATTGCCTTATGGGGTTCAGAGTGAAGTGGGTGGTAATAAGCACCCAGTGCTCAGATGTTAAAGAAAGCCTTGACAGCTGTTTACTTACACATCCACACATCCATGTTTGTTGTATGTACACATATGCATGAGTGCGTGGCACACATGCTGAAGTAAACTTATAGGAATCTGTTCCCGCCTGAGGTTATGGGTTGATGGCAAAAGGCTTTGTCCTGTGAATCACCTCACCAGACCTGCATATCACCACTTATAGTAGAAAAACTAGTGTTTCTCATTCTCTCAACTATTCTGTATAAATAATTTAGTAATATTATTTAGGGCTACTTAAGAGGAGCATCAAGACGTGCCCCCAGGTCAGGCCTGCCCTCATCCTTCTGCTCTGAGTCAAGGGATCACTATATAGCCTAGACTGGTCTCAAACTCAGACATATGCCTCCACTGAGGGCTTGTATAACATTTTTAACAGTAATATTCAACGTTGGTGAGAACAGAAAGAAGCTAGAGAGGACAGTGGGACCAACAGAGTCTGAATTTGGGACAGAAGCCCAGGTGGGTCCAGTGGAGCCCAGCTAGTGAGAAAGGCTGCCTTCATCGCCTTACTAGACAGATAACCTCAGTGTCTCCTTTGTCCCCTTCCCTCTCTTTATCTTCCAGTCAGCATCATGGGACACAGCTTTACACTTGGCCAGGCAAGGGGAATGTACACCCACTTCACCCACCAAGTCACCTACCAGCTGATACCAATCTAGATCCCTCACTCCTAGTACTCAAGACTCAGTCTTTTGTTTGGGGGGATATAGAATGGGGCTCTAGATCGAAAGCTGGCGAGCTGCAGTTACCAGCCAGATGGGCTCAGCTGCCTTCAGGCTAATACTGTCTTTAACACATTTAAATAGTTACATTATAAATGGTTGTTAGTACATTGCAGACCTTTAATCATTTAATCACAGCACTGGGGGGCGGGGCAGAGGCAGGCAGATCTCTATGAGTTCAAGGCCAGCCTGATCTACAGTGAGTTCCAGCACAGCCAAGGCTGTGACACAGAGAAACTCTATTTCAAAAACAACAAAGCAACAACAACAACAAAAACAAAAAGCACAATACTTTTGCCAGGCATTGTGGCACACACCTTTAAGCCCAGCACTTGAGGCGGAGGCAGGGGTAGTTCTGTGAGTTCCAGACAAGTCTGGTCTACATAGCTAGTTCTGGTCGAGCCAGGGTTACATGTTGAAACCCCATCTCAAAGCAAAAACATTCATTTTGTCTGGCCTGTAGTACCTAAAAAAAAAAGTAGGAGCTGGAGAGATGGCTCTTCCAGAGGTCCTGAGTTCAGTTCCCAGCAACCACATGGTGGCTCACAACCATCTAATGGGGTCTGACGCCCTCTTCTGGTGTGTCTGAAGACAGCTACAGTGTACTCACATAAAATAAACCTTTAAAAAAGCAGGAGACAGGGTAGGTAGGAAGACTGCTCACGAGGTGATAACGAGGACCACACCCAAGCAATGCCATGCGTCTTGAGGCACGTGCATACACTCACACTTGCACACATTAAGGAACAGGATGCTAAGGTAGAAGTCTGGGCTACTTTAGCAGCAGGAGGTTTACGCATGATCCTGAGCACCACCACCCCAAGAAGCACTTAGCCCTTAGTCTAGATCACGGAATAAGATACACGGGAGAGGCATGCATGGTGACGCCCACCGGAAATCCCAAAACTGCAGAAGTTGAAGCAGAAGGTTGAGGCCAGCCTGGGCTACATAACAAGATCTTGTCTCACACACAAACACATGCACATTCACTCTCTCCAAGCAACAAGATCTTGTCTCACACAAATACTCCAAGCATGGTGGTCACACATCTGTAGTTACCACTTTCAAGGCCAGCTTCTACTACATAGCTACATGAGAACCAGCAAAATGGCTAAGCACTTAAGCGCACTTGCTTCCAAGCCTGACATCCTGAATTCAGTGGACATACTTGGTAAGAGAGAACCAAGCTATCCTTTGATATCCACACATGGCCAGTGGCACACACATAAGTAAAGTAAATACAGTTTGTTTTTTTAAGATTATCCTAGCTGGTTGGTAGCGCACGCCTTTAATCTCAGCACCTGGGAGACAGAAGCAGGAGGATTTCTTAAATTTGAGGCCAGCCGGGACTACAAAGTGAGTTCCAGGACAGCCAGGGCTACACAGAGAAACCTTGTCTAGGGGAAGAGAGAGACAGGCAGACTAACATGATGACACACACGTTATCTCACTATCTCAACACATGGGAGGTAGAGACATTAGTTACCAAGAGTTCAAGGTTATCCTTGGCTACATAGAGAGCTCAGAGCTAGCCTGGGCTACAGGAGACCCTGTCTCAAAAAAAAAAGGGGGGGGGCAGAGAGATGACTCAGGATAAATTATTACTGCCCTGCAAAGGTCCCAGGTTTGGTTTCCAGTACCTACAAGGTGGCTCACAATAGCCTCTAACTCCAGTAGTGACCAATGATGGCTCCTGCATACATGGTACACAGGAACCCATGCAGCCATATACATATAAATAACCAAAAATCCTTAAAAAACAAAAAACTCCCGTGTTCCCATCCCAGATCAACCAGCAATAGCCTTTCCTGTCAGGACACATGTCCCTACACTCTGACAACTTTCCATCCAACATCCACACTCCTGGAAACCTATGTTAAAAACACAGGAACCTCTCTGCCCACCCTCCAGGAGGGACATGGCTCCGTTCAGAGTACACGTCTCCATTGTGGAGCCTGGCTTCTTCCGAACCCCCGTGACCAACCTGGAGAGTCTGGAGAAAACCCTGAAGGCTTGTTGGGCCCGGCTGCCCCCAGCTACACAGGCCTGTTACGGGAAAGCCTTCCTCACTACTTGTGAGTAGCTGGGCCCAAATTGGGTGCATGGTGGGAAAAAGAGAAAGCCAGAAAGGTCAGGCCTCACAGGGAGGAAAAGGGCAGGCAGAGGGGGTGTTGTCCTCTCCTGTACCTGGTAAGCAGCCCAAGGGCCCAAGGATCTAGCATGGATCGAGAAGAGGCAGTGTGAGTGTGCACGCTAACTACAGCATCTTCCAAGCTGCAGATCTTCAAGTGCAGCGCCGCATCATGAACCTGATCTGTGACCCAGACCTAACGAAGGTGACCAGCTGCCTGGAGCATGCTCTAACTGCTCGACACCCACGCACACGCTACAGCCCGGGCTGGGATGCCAAGCTGCTCTGGCTGCCCGCCTCCTACCTTCCAGCCAGGGTAGTGGATGCTGTGCTCACCTGGATCCTTCCCCAGCCTGCCCAGTCAGTCTCCTGACTCAGGCTTTACAGCAAGGCATCTATTTCTGTCTCCACCCAGCGTTGCCTGGTTTCTGACACAAATTAGATCTCAATAAATATGTATGTAAATCAAAAAGCAAGTGTACAGAAATGAAGGTGTCCATGGAAGCCTGACAAGATTTAAGCGTCTAAAATCCCTAAGCTGCCTCGGGAGCAAACTCTCTTGCCTCTTTAGTGCCTGCGAAACTTGTATTGCACCTACAGATGCTTGTTGGTGCTGCACTTGCAGAGATGGCCACCAGAGGGCACTGTTCTCAGCAGAGTAATGAGAATTCGTTGTTGGCGCCTAGCACAGCATTGTCTAATGTTCCTGGGGATAGAAGGGAAAGTGATGAAAAATGGTCAGCCAGATTGGGTGGCTTCCATGAAAGAAGGAAATACTTAAACGCCCCTGTTATCTAAGGCAAAAATCAGGGAAACTGTCACACAGGCGGCAAGCAACTTTAAACATTCTCCTTGAGGGTTGAGGGAGGAGTTTGCTGGCCCTCAAAGCATCAGAAAGCCAAAAAGTCGTCCAAAATAAACATGTCCAAGCTCTACCATGTAGGACCTTTGTGGAAAATCCATTTGATGCAGGAGATGGCCCCAAGGACGATGAGGGAACACTGTTTGAAGGCAACACAAAACCAGGGGCGGAGGAGAGTGCTCAGCTACAACCAACACCTCAAGAAAATGCACCTCTCCCCACCCCACCCCAACATGCCTGCGTATTCTCAGCAGAGGCAGGGAGAAGGAAAAGGAAAGGGCCATCCATCACTCTAAGATAAACTGAGACCATCTCCTTTTTTAGGTCTGAAAAAATAATCCGTTTAATTGAAAAACCTGGAGAATGCACTCCGTAAAAAGACAGAAGAGACCAGACCACCCCCGCTACATCACTTCATAGCCACTTCGGATACTCTTCACCAGACAACAGGAGAAAATAATTCCCAAGACCTGAAAGGAAAGATGAAAATGAGGGTGGAGAGGAGGCAGGGCAAACTTCCTCACACCCACCCAACAGTCACTGCTCCCAGGCCAGTGCCTCCTGCTCCCCAGAAGCCCTGAGCTGATTCAGACCCCTCCAGCCCACAGCATTCCCCACCTCCACAAAAGCAATGCCCAGGGCTGCTGCAGCCACCAGCAGTATATTCTTCCTCAGCGATATCGATATAGTCTCCACGCAGCCCTGAGGGGAAGAGGCAGGCATGAATACCAACAGACACTTCTACCTCCCTCCCCCACCCACAGATCAAATCCCCAACTCTGATCCCCTTAGCACCTCCTGTCTGCCTCCTGAAACATTCGCCACTGTTTCCCTCTGGTGAGGTCTTCTCCTTACCTGGGCATGGATGGTGGATTCCTGTGAGGTCTCCTCCTTACCTGGGTATGGATGGTGGATTCCTTGAAACCGTTTCCACAGCCCACAGTGATGTTGAGGCAGCAAGAGTCAGGGACCCTGTCCTTGCCCATCCCGGGGATGCGCTCCCAATCTGTGTAGTTAGAAGCTCCACAGCAATTATTCTAGGAAGGGAGGAGGGGTGGGAGGGAAACCATCAACCTCCACTTAAATTCAAAGATGATAATCTTTTTTTTTAAGATTTATTTATTATATGTAAGTTCACTGTAGCTGTCTTCAGACACTCCAGAAGAGAGTGTCAGATCTCATTATGGGTGGTTGTGAGCCTCCATGTGGTTGCTGGGATTTGAACTCAGAACCTTTGGAAGAGCAGTCAGTGCTCTTAACCACCAGAGATGATAATCTTCTATCCCAGTTAACCCTCTTCCCAGCCATCCCACTCACGTCTTTCTGCAACTTGTCCAAAATAGTGGCTGTTTTGTTGTCTGTAAGGTAGTTCTGCATCTCCTGCTGGAAGCTCTTATTAAACTCTGACTTCACCTAAGAACAGAGAAGTGTGTTGTTGAGAACGAACTTCAGGACCCAGATTCCCAGAGCAACCTAAGACAGGTTCCCCCTTGTTCCCTGCTTACCTGGTCTCTAAACACGTAGCCAGCAATGGCCACAGCCACTTCCACAAGCAAGATAAGAGACAGGAAGATGGCAAACTGCAGGAGGACAGGACAGGACTTGGGTTTGAAGTCTGACCCAGTCAATTCCTGAGACACTCTTGGTGTTCTCCATCCACCCACCTCACAGCAGAAACGCCTTCTGGCAGTCCCGAGAGCTCCCACACCCCACTCACGGTAATCATGAGACAGTAGTTGTCCTTGCAGGCCCCACAGCAGCCCACAAAGGCCACCAGGAAGAGGAAGGCGCCCACTGCAATGATGACCACAGGCAGCAGCGAGCCAGCAGTAGTCTCATGGGTAATGGCCTGCTTCAAGACAACCTGAACTGCTACGCCAATGGCGATCAATCCCACTGCACAGGCCTGAGGGAAAAGGTGAGGGTCAGGTCAGATCTTCAGTCCAGTAGCCCTCACACCCAACTCCCACCCAGAAAATGATTCTTACGCCTCCAGGAAACACGGCTCTAGACAAGGTCTACCCATCCTTGCCTCACATGAAGGCTGGGACATTGTTTAAGACAAATAGGGAGAAGGACTCAGGAGGTGTCATGCCTGCCTTTAAACAGCTCTTCAGCCCAGGATGTGCATTACTTTCTATGGACTCCCTGCTAGAGACTCTCCTAGAACTCCAGTGACTCAGGTCCTAGGGCCAGCTAGGCCAGGGAGGAGTGGGTAAGAGTGGCCCCTTTCTGAACAAACAGTAGCTTCTCGAGGGAGGAGCAAATGAAGGAGGGCAGAGCCTTTCCTTCCCCCAAGTAAATGAGAGGGCTAAGAGACTGGAGATGAATCAACAGGGTGAGGAGTGGAGGCAGCCCCCTGGCGATACCATCAGACCGTTGGCAGGTTGCCCCACCACCCCATATCACGAATGGTTGGGTCACCAGACAGGAAGGGCCAGGAGGGGGTTGGTTGGGGGTGCTCCCCATCTAGGATGGTAATTCTCGGTCCGAACTTTTCTCCGAGGTCCGGGAAAGCCGCGCGTGTGTGTGCGCGCGCGCGGGCTGGGGGTGGGGGTTCGGACACGTTCTGCCCTTGGCCCTTTCCCCGGGCTTTCCTTCCACATCTGGCCTCCAGCTGCCTTCATCTCTGGGTCCCTCACCGTTCACGGCTCCCGCGCCAAGACTCCCCCGCGCCCCGCCCGCGCGCCCCGTCGCTCTCCCCGCACTACTCACGCAGAAGGCCAGCAGAAGAACGTAGAGCAAAAACTTGACACACTTCATTCCTCCTTCCACCGCCATGGCTGCTGGGCCTGGGGCCGCGGAGAATGCAAGGATTAGAGCAGGTAGGGCAGGCCGAGGAGCCGCGGGATCCGCAGCTCCCCGCCGGCCTTCGCTGCCTTCCCTGCGCGGCCCCCATCGCGGCCCTCCCTCCCTCCCTCCCGCAAACCCGCGGTCGGATCCACGTCTCCCGGCCCTCCCCGCGCGGCGGCCGGACTGGGGCGCGCTCGGAGCGGGCCCCGGATCCCGGGACGCACGGAGGGCGCGGCCGGACTCCCAGCAGATCCCAGCCGGCCGCCGCCCAGCGAATCCCGACCCCGACAGGCCGCGACTCCGGCCGGCCGCCAGCCCCGGGGCGCGAGCCTCCCTCCCCTCGGGTGCGGCGCGGATGGCGCCCCGCGAACTTCGAGGCAGAGTTGCCCCCGCGGGCGGGCGTCCCCGGGGTCCCCGGGCCCGCGTCAGCCCGGGCCTCACCTGCGCTCCCCGACGCTTCTCACTGCTCTCCTGCCGCGGCTCCGCCGCCGTCTCCCGTGCCCCCCGCCCGCGCCCCGCCTGCCGCACGGCCCCGCCCCGGCTCCGGCCGCCCCCTCCCCCGCAGGGTGGCCGCCTTCCTTCCTCCCTCCCTGCCTCCCTCCCTCTCTCATGTGACGCGGGAACAGCTGCGGCCTGAGTCACCCGGGCTAGCAGGGGGAGGCGAGCCCCTCGCCCGGACTAGGCCACGTGGCCGCTGCCCGGAAGGCTCGAGCCAGGAGCCGCACCTCAGGGTTCCCGGAGCCTTCGGCAACCCAGTGCCGTCTGGCTCTCTCTGGGTCCGGAGTAGGCGAGTCAGAGCCCAGAGGACGCAGGGCGGCCCAGAGTTGCCCAAAGACAGAATTGAGCCAAAAGTGTCAAAATGGTCATCTGCAGACCTCAACCCACCACGTACCTCCCTCTCTGTCCTTGTTCAAGCCCCTGACCCCATTCCCGAGCCCGCAGAAGGTGTGGGTTGGGTGGCATTGGGCGAAGTCAGAAAGCCCCTAGCTTCACGTCCTAGAAGTCTCCCAACATTCTCAACTGGGGTTTTATGGCCCCAACTTCTCCATTTTCTAGAACTCCTGAGCTGTGAAAACCCTTGGAGGAAGCCCTTATCTGGAACCGTTTCATAGGTCAATTATAACACGTCAGAGCCTGGGCCCTCCTTCTGGGAAAAGATTAACAAAGCCTTAGCTCCCTTGCTCCTGGATTCGCCAGTGGTGGATGCAGATGTGAGAAGGACACTAAGGCTGGCAAGGCGCCAGCATGAACTTCCGCATCTTATTCCTCTTTTCATCAGAGATGGCAAAACCAGGTAGCCGTAGCTGGAAATACCTTCCTCCCTTGTACAGCCGGTGGTTCACAGAAGGAGCTGCTGTAAAAAGCTCCAAGATAGGACCGGCCTCACACTCCTAGCCTGAACTTTGTCCTTTTCTCAGCAGCTCCTTCTGCCTCGAGTTGCTTACTGAATCTGAAGGGAAGGAAGTGTACACGGAGAAGTCATTAGAACAAAGGCCAGCTGCTGGCACACATATGAAATCCCAGCACTTTCAGATCTCTTCTGTTTTTGTTTTTTTCATTTTTTGAAAAGGGGCTTTCAGTGTAGCCCTGGCTGTCCTGGAACTCTATGTATAGACCAGGCTGGCCTCGAACTCAGAGATCCACCTGCCTCTGCCTCTAGAGACTAAAGGCCATTGACACCACACCTGGCACAAGAGAATCAAACATTCAAAGCTACTCTGGACAGTTTAGTGAGACACCACACACACACACATACACATACATACACATACACACACACACACACACACACACACACACACGCGCGCGCGCACACACACACATACACATACATACACATACATACACATACACACACACATACACACACACACGCACACACACACATACACACACATATAGACACATACACACACGCACACATACACACACATACAGACACACACACATAACACACATACACACACACACACACCTTTGTCTTTGGAATCAGGGTCTCATGTAGCCCAGGCTGGCCTAGAACTCCCCTGTAGCTGAGGATGACCTTGAACTGATGTTCATCCTGCCTCGACAAGTGCTGGCATCACCGGTGTGCACAAGCACATCTGGTTTAATGCCGTTCTGACATCAGACCCAGGATTTTGTGCCTACTAGGCAAGCACTCTACCAACCAAGCTGTGCACCCGGTGCTAGTGAGACTATAGTTCAGAA
This sequence comes from Montemys delectorum, assembly GCA_019843815.1. NCBI lineage: Eukaryota > Metazoa > Chordata > Mammalia > Rodentia > Muridae > Montemys > Montemys delectorum. The sequence goes on along the minus strand of JADRCD010079055.1, from coordinate 9,642 downwards.
TGACAAAGAGAAATACAAGCAGATCTATGGCAGAGCTTTTGGCATGAACCCAGGCTTAGTTCCCAAACTACAAAGAAGTCTAGGCATGGTAGTGAGGCCTGTTGTTCCCAGCATATGGAGCTGAAGGTTACAGGCTTACAGGCCATCCTGGGCCATACAAGGACACCTCAGCTCAACCAAACCAAAACAACAAAATCAGTGGTAGACACCTGTAAGTCTAGCACTAGAGAGATTGAAGCAGGAGGATCACTTAGTCATTTCAAGTTCAAGGCCAGCCTGGGCTATAAAGTGAGACCCTGTCTCCAAAAACAAGAATAAATCTGAGCTGAGGATGTAGCTCAGTTGGTAGAGTGCTTGCTTAGTATGCAGACAGCTCTGGCTTGTATTCTTAGAACCTCATAAAACAGGCATGGTTGTGGTTATGCTGTAATTCCAAAGCTCATGAGGTAGAGGCATAGGTCTCAAGAATTTAAGATCACCCTTGGGTACCTAAGGAGTTTGAGGCCAGTCTAAGGAATGAGTCCTTGTCTCTAAATATAGTAAATAATCAAATAATAAATCAGTGCCAAATAAATGAAGAACCTAGTGTGAGAGCACGTTCATCACTTCCATACTCAAGCTACAGCAGAACAGTCACAACTTACAGGCCAGCCTGAGCTACGTACTGGGACAGGCCAGCCTGAGCTACGTACTGGGACCCTGTCTCAAAAAGGAGGAAGAGGAGGAAGAAGAGGAAGAGGAGGAGAAAGGGGAGGAAGAGAAGGAGAAGGGAGAGGAGGAAAAAGAAGAAAAGGAGAAAGAGGGGGAGGAGGAGGAGGAGGAGGAAGAGGGGGAGGAGGAAGAAGAAGAAAAGAAGGAGGAAGAGGGGGAGGAAGAAGAGGGGGAGGAAAAGGAGGGGGAGGAAGAGGAGGGGGAGGAGGGGGGGAGAAAAAGGGCTGGAGAGATAAATGGCTCAGTTGTTTAGAGCACTGGCTCTTACAGAGGACTTGACTCCAATTCCCAGCATACACATGGTGTCCTATAACCTCTGTAACTTCAGTTCCAGTGGATTTGATGCCATTTTCTTGCCTTCTCAGGCATCAGACATACATAAAGTACATGTATATACATGCCGGCAAAATACACACACGATGGGTGGTGGTAGCGCACGCCTTTAATCCCAGCACTTGGGAGGCAGAGGCAGGCGGATTTCTGAGTTCGAGGCCAGCCTGGTCTACAGAGTGAGTTCCAGGACAGCTAGGGCTACACAGAGAAACCCTGTCTCAGAAAACACACACACACATATATACATATTCTCAAAATTATGTATCCCTAGGGGCTGGTAAGATCACTTAGTAGATAAGAGCACTGGCACAAACATAAGGACCTGAGTTCTGATCCAAGTACCTATATTTAAAAAAAAAAAATCAGGCTGGAGAGATGGCTCAGCAGTTAAGAGCACTGACTGCTCTTCCTAAGGTCCTGAGTTCAAATCACAGCAACCACATGGTGGCTCACAACTGCCCATAATGAGATCCAACGCCCTCTTCTGGTGTGTCTGAAGACAGCTACAGTGTACTTAAATATAATAAATAAATAAATCTTTAAAAAAAAAATCAGGTGCACGAGTGGCGGGATACCCAGGGAGGCTCCACCCACTCAAAGGAGAAGGGGAGGCGAATGAAACAAGGACTGTGGGAGGGGATGACAGGGAGGAGGCCAATGAGCAGGATATAAAGTGAATAAGCAAAAAATAAAATTATGGTGGGGGGCATCCTTTTGGAGATGGGAGAGGAGGAATGGGATGAGGAACTGTAAGAATAGGGACAGGGAAGGGGGACAATAGCTGGATTGTAAAAAAAAAAAAGTAATTCAAATAAATAAACAAATAATAAATAAATATTCCAAAATAAAAACAAAGTAAATAAAATTAAATTAAAAAAAAAAACAACAGGTGTAGCTCCACAAACATCCCAGAACTGTTAAGAGACAAGAGGATCACTGGGACTTGCTGGCCATCAGCCTAGCTCCAAGTTCAGTCTCCAGGGAACAAGGTAGAAAATGATAAAGCAGGCCATCTAACTTCCTTCCCTAACCTCACTCACACAGACAAACATCACACATCAGAGAGAGGTAGCATGCATGAAAACAGACAGAACCCGAGGTTGTCATGGTCACAAAGACAGACATCACATGTTTTCTCTCACATGTGGACTCTGGAGCGGCTTTTTAAAAGGACATGAAAGTAAATGCAGAATTATTATTAGCGACGTGGGAGGGAAAAGAGCAGGGGATGAATAGAAAAAAGGAAATCAGGGTAAATATTCACATATGGAAATGTCATATGATATGTTTTCCTCTGCCAACCAAATGAGCCATTCAAGCCAAATTAGAGTATAAAGGCAGGTTTATGGGGCAGCTCTTGGGTGAGTTCACCGACCACACAGGAGTGGGTGGGACAGAGAGGGAAGGGGAAGAGAAAGACAGTGGGCATACACACACACACACACACACACACACACACACAGAGAGAGAGAGAGAGAGAGAGAGAGAGAGAGAAGAGAGAGAAAGGAGAGAGGAAAGAGAGAGGACACGAGAGGGAGGGAGGAGAGAGAGAGAGAGAGAGGAGACAGAGAGGAGAGACAGAGAGGACACAAATGGGTGAGAGCCTCCCTGGTTGAAAAGTTCCACATAGAGGGCGGGGCATCCTAGCCACCTATGTAACTGGTATGGACTGAGGAATGCTGGGAGAATGTGGAGGCCAGGTCTGTTTTGGTTAAATACACACCTCAGCCACTTGTACCTGGTCTGCAACCCAACATCATGATAAATCCAGGAGATAGTTGTGCACGCCTTTAATCCCAGCACTCAGGAGGCAGAGGCAGGTGGAGCTCTGAGTTCCAGGCCAGCCTGGTCTACAGAGTGAGTTCCAAAATCAACAAGGGTTACACAGAGAGACCCTGTTTTGAGGAAAAAACAAAAACAAAAAAAACATAGGTGTGCTCATGTCAGTAACACACATCATTCAGTACCTCATCTGCTCCTTTACTTCCCACACAATGTAACTCCTCTATAAAAGAAAACACAAAGACAAGGCAACCACCCAGGGTAAGAAGAGGTTTCCCTTCTCGTGGCAGGATATGGATGAGAAGTCAAGATGCCAAAGAAAAAAATATTCAAGAGTCTTCTTATTGTGTTGTCACTAGATGTATTGGGCCTGTACTGGGCACAAGGGCAAAGAGAGAAAGAGAGTGATATGCCCTCTACTGGAAGGCAGATGCACATTCTATCCACACTGGAGGGCAGAAACTCCTAGAGATCCTCAAGAGCTCAGGGAGGAATGAATTCCTCAGAGGTGGGCAGTTTTCCCCAAGGTAACCTTTGGCCAAGGGCAAATTCTTGCCTTCAGGGATGGGAAGGGAAAATTAGACAAGACAACAGTTCATTAGGCTTGGAGGGAGAATCTCAGTGGTAAAACAGCAAAGGTTGTGGGAAGGAAGGTGCTGGGGCTGCAGAAAAGGGGATTCAGTCCTAGAGAGCAGCTCACACTAAGGGACTGAGCATCCGGAAGACACCTGGAAGACAGCCATCACCCACAAGAGAGAATGGAGGCGTCGCCCAGGAAAGGAAACAGCCATCTAAAGCAGGAAGCTCAAGATTGGCATTTGTCCAGGAGTCTACACGATACCAGAAGTTAGAGAGATGGGCCAGTCCTAAGACCTGGTATGTCCATGCTACTCAGAGGGCAAGGCAGGAGAATCTGCTGAGTCCAGTAGTTCAGAGCCAGCCTGGATAACATATCAACCCTGATAATTAAGAATTAATTAGTTAATTCAAGGAAGAAAAAAACCAGAGTCTCTGGCAGCCTTTATGTTTGAAAAAGGCATTGGTGTGGGCTCAGGAGATAGCTTGGTCAATAAAGTGCTCGATGCTCGTCCACACCCATACACACACAACAAAGGAAAAAAAAACAGGTAGAAGAAGCGGATAAAGGGGCTAAACAGGAGAGGATGTGGCAGAGCTGGGCGCTGCCCTATGCCAGGCTTTGTGCTAAAATCCTTCCTCAGTTCCCTCAGGGTTAATCCTCCTGTGAGGTCAATATTATCATTCCTGTTTTATTTATATTCTGTGGGTGGAGGTCAGAGAACACTGACTTCAGGAGTCTGTTCTCTCCTTCCACCACGTGAGTTCCAGGGATTGAAAAACTTCAGGCCCAGAGGCAACTGCCCTCACCTGATGGCCTCTTCTGTCTTACAGATAAGGAAACTGGCTTGACACTGTAGAGTAACATTCCTAGAGCCAGTTAGGACAGTCTTAGAATTTTTTTGTTTGTTTGCTTACTTTTTTTTTCTTAGACAAGGTCTCTCTATGTAGCTCTGGCTGTCCTAGAACTCTATGTAGACCACACTGGCCTGGAATACCCTGCCTCTTGAGTGCTGGGACAAAAGGTGAATGCCACACCCTGCCTGTCTTCGAAGGTAAACCCAGATCATTCACAAGAGAGAGGGATGGGAGCATCACCCAAGAAAGAAAGACAGACACCCAAGGTAGGATCAGCAAGACAGTCTACGAAGAATCAGAGATGTGAAACTCTAAGGCCCATGCTCTTTCTCCATGCTCACTGGAGACTTGTAAAAGAAAACATGAAAGGAGACAGGAAAGGGAAGCTTACAGACAAGCAAGAGTCCCAAGTCCCAAGTAGTGTAGAGAGGTCAAGTCAGGTGGTATGGTCTCCTGCACTGTGTCCTGGGGTCCAGGAGCAAGAGAAGATGTGGACCTAACAGAAGGAGCAGGGGGAGAGAGTTACTACCATCACCCAGGAGAATACCAAAGGAAGGGAGGGCCAGGGCAAGCTGCAGCAGACGCACAGTGATGGCAGGGGTTGGGAAAATAGGAGAAAGCCAGGGAGACCGAGAGAATCAACCTGTGTAGAATTGGAGGGAAGGACAGGGTAGTCAGACTACCCCCTCTTGAGTGAAACTCCTACAAAATAAGATGGTATTCTGATGGCATGGTGACGTGTTGGGTGCGAGGGAAGAGGAAGTGTGTTTACAGATGGAAAACGGAAGACTGGGGCTAAAGAGATGGCCCAGCAGTTAAGCCCACTGGCTGCTCTCAAGTGAACCCAGGTTTGTTCCCAACACCCATATGAAAGCTCACAATCATCTGCAATCTCAGTCCCAGAGCATCTACAGCCTCTTGTGAACTCCCAGGGCATTACACACCCCACCCACAATACAGATGCATACTCTGGACGCGTCTATATACATAAAACAAATTTTTTTTTTTTTTTTTTTTTTTTTTGGTTTTTCGAGACAGGGTTTCTCTCTATAATCCTGGCTGTCCTGGAGCTCACTTTGTAAACCAGGCTGGCCTCGAACTCAGAAATCCGCCTGCCTCTGCCTCCCAAGCACTGAGATTAAAGGCGTGCACCACCACCGCCTGGCAAATAAATTTTTCTTAATTCTGGAGATCAGAGATGGTAGTGGTTATGAAATATGAATTACTTTAAAGCCACTTAACTCTACCTTAAGATTGCTTAAAATGAGCCAAACAGATGGCTCAGCAGGTTAAGAGCCTTGATAGATGAGCTTGATGACTTGAATTCCAGCACAAAAATGCAGTTTAAAAAGTCATTCTTGACAGGCAGTTGTAGTGAACACCTTTAGTCCCAGCATTCGGGAGACTGAGGCAAGAGGATCTCCACGAGTTCGAGGCCAGCCTGGTCTACAGAGTGAGTTTCAAGACAGCCAAAGCTATACAGAGAGACCCTGTCTAGAGAAAACAAAGTCATTCTCAGTGGCAATCACTCCATAATTCCAGCACCCCTGTGGCAAGATGAAAGGTGGAGACAGAAGAGTTGGCCACATCCTCACAGGCCAGAAACAGGAGGTGGCACTCACTTCTAATCCCAGCAGAGGCAGGCAGAGCTCTGTGAGTTCAGTGCCAGCCTGGTCTACAGAAAGAGTTCTAGGACAGCCAGAGTTTTTACCTAGGAAACTTTTTCTCCATAAATAAATAAATAAAAAAAAAAAAAAGGTAAATTTTTTTTTGTATGTAGTTTACCACAATAGCACCAATCATAACAATCATTCTACAACCTGAAAAATCAGCACTTCAAGGCAGAGGAGGCCTCTGAGTAAGGATGGGGCCTGACCTCAGACTGGTCCCTTCCTTCAGAGCATGCCTTCAGCTCCCGCCTCTGAGCCGCTGCACTTTGGGTGCCTGGCACTAGGCAGTGGAAGATAGGCTGGGAAGAGACCCCTGCGCCTTCACATGAAGTGAAGACGGCTTCTCTGCAGCTCCACTCTGTTTTCTTCCAAGACCAGAAGCACAGCACAGGAGGCAGAAGGTAAGAGGGACGGTGCAGAAAAGGAAGCTTGGTGGGAGGAAACAGTGAGCAGACCTCTCCGCGCTAAGGCTGTCCACTACTGAGGCGGAAGAGAGAGAGCCTGGACTCAGGCTCTCCATTCACACCCAATGCTGTGGTGAGGTTTGGATCTCGAGCCCCACCCTTGAACGGTAAGAGAGTTGCTCCCACACTGCAGGCTTAGATCAGAAGAATGTTGGGGTGCTGGAGCAGTGGCTCAGTGGTTAAGAGCACTGACTGTATCCAGAGGTCTCCAGTTCAAATCCCAGCCACTGCTTGATGCCTCACAGTCGTCTGAACTCTCATTTGGGTAAGAGCACTGACTGCTTTTCCAAAGGTCCTGAGTTCAAATCCCAGCATCCACATGGTGGTTCACAGCCACCCATAATGAGATCTGACGCCCTCTTCTGGTGTGTCTGAAGACAGCTACAGTGAACTTATGTATAATAATAAATAAATCTTTGAGCCAGAGCAAGCGGACCCGGAGCGAGCAGAGGTCCTAAAAATTCAATTCCCAACAACTGCTCACAACCATCTGTACAGCTACAGTGTACTCACATACATAAAATAAATTAATTAATTAAAAAAAAAGAATGTTGGGGAAAGACGTGCGGGTCTGTAGGTCCTGCCAGCAGAAGGACTCACCAACCATTTCCAGCAAAGCTCCCCAGGCAGCCTGGCACCGACCTGGTCTTGCACCAGTACTGCATGCGTCCCTGAAAGGAACACACCCATACGGAGAGCATCGCTCTGCTCTGCCGGTTGGTAGAGTCTGGAGACCTAGAGAAGACTCTCCTGTCAGTGAGATAACCAACTGTGACTGGCCCCACTGTTTCACTGGCAAGCCTAAATGGCTGTATTACCCAAGAGGATACATTGCCACGCCCACTGTCCTCACTGTGAGGAAATGGAAGGCTCAGAGAGATGAAGCTAGTCATTCAGACTAATCCTGTAGGTAAAAGTAGGAGCATCCTATCTGTCCCCAGCAGGATGCTCCCCAAGATAGATACCACAGGGTGAGAACAGTTCTGTCAGCTCACACGTGGTATAGCCTT
>JADRCD010079051.1:0-14203 GCA_019843815.1 Montemys delectorum | reverse complement strand
CACGCACACACACACACACACATACACACACACACAGACACACACTTGCTAAATGGCTTTGGAGGAGGTGGCGTCATGGAAGGTCCTAACTAAAAAAGGTTGGAGCTCTATGTTAATCTTTTAAAATTATGTGTATCCATGTGTGCCTATGTTTGGATATGAGCACATGAGTACAAGTGCCCATGGAGAGGCAAGAAGAGGGCACTGGAGCTGGAATGACAGGTAGTTGTGAGCCACCTAATGTGGGTACTGGGAACCAAGTTCAGATTCCCTGCAGGGACAGCAAGGACTTGAGACTGCTGAGCCCAATGTTGGAGCTGTAAAGGAAGTAGAATAGTGGGGGCGGGGGGGGGAGCCTAGAGGGACCAGCTGGGCTCCATCCCACCATGTGGAGTGCCACAATCACGTGCCAATAGTTAGACTTGTCAGGTTGAGTGGGTAGCAGCTTTCCACACAGCGACATGTAAGATATTATATAGGAAGATTTTGTCTTGGGCTCTTGGTGCAATCTCCTAGATTGAAAGAAGACAGGTAATGACTTGATTTACTCCTGTGAAGAGGGCCAAGGAATGTATCCTATGTGAAGGCAAGCATTAATGGGATGGCTTTCCCCGAGCGCCATCCAGTGAGAGAATTCCTAAGGCTGATTTCCTTCACCAGTCATGTTTCTGGCAGAGTGTCCTTACATGTGTTTGTTTTCAAGTATTTGGGAAGCAGCCAGGATGGACTATATGTTCTTCCTTAGTTATACTCAAACTGAACAGAAATGAAAAGGAGAAGATAACTTCAGTGTGCTGTTGGAATCTCCTGAGAAATTTTCCCTTTTGTTTATCTCCTAGAATCACTTGAACAACACCTCTCTTCAACCCTCCTCTGGAAACAGTGATGCTTTCCAGTTTGGGTCCTAAAAATAGAGCTCTGGGAGAGCAGGTGCTGCTGGACAGAGGAAACAAAGTATTTGAGAGTGAAATTTTACTTGTCTACTTTTTTTTTCCTCAGTAGAGATAAAAGATCTGGTGTTGAAATGAGTCCTTGGATCAATCAGTACTTGTGCCCTGCTCTGTACTCAAAATGGCAACTCAGCTGTAGTAAGACCATCTCACCTCACACAACATGGGCAATGTGGTGAACCACACGTGTGCAGACCCACTCTGAACATTAGGGGGTCATAGTCTTCTGGGTGGTCTTCCATATGGAATGGTTCTAACAACAGGAACTAGTTAATATCCCAACTAGTATGTGCCCAGATAACAGAGTGAAAAATATATGTGCATAGCAAGAGCCAGGCATTTTTCTAGTTGGTTAAGCAAGAGAAACAAAATTGCACCAGCGTTGTGAAATGTTCCAAATGGAGCATCATTTCAAAAGGAAGCCAGGGGTCTGAGGACCACCTACCTATGGGAAGACATATCCCAAAAGGAAATGGTCCTCACCAGTCACCCCAGGATGGTTTTCCACTGTCTATCCTTTGATGTTCCACATACTCCAAGGCTCTATGTGAGGCCTGTGCTCTTCTCCTCTAATCAGGGATGTCACACCATAGGCCCCCATTGTGAGAACTGTCACCTGTTGCAGGATTTTCCCTGTCCAATCACATTAGGGCAGTGGGAGGCCTGTGATTGGACAGAGAAAAGGGAGGCAGAGCTAAGACACACAGAAAGAGGAAGCATCTAAGAGTGGGGGGGGGGTGGAGAAGGAAGATGGCTGCTGACGTGTACCCACTCATCATTTCCAGCCACAAGTAGCCATGATTTCACAAGATTAGAAATACTGGGATAAAGCTTTTATCATTATCAGTTGGCTCTGAAATGATTGTATTAGCATCTTGTAAATTGTGATCTTGATACATAAATCTGATTGGTTAATTAAGCTTTAAGAGTCTTGATTCTACCGGGTTATGGGGTCTTGTGATATGCAACCTCAAGGTTGGTGGTTCCATTTAGTTCCTGGAATGTGGGATCGCTGACTACATGGGTTTATAGCTAAGGAAGAACTAGCGGCACCAGGGATAAGCACCTGATCATGGGAGTGTGGACTGGCATGGCCAGAGAGTTGGAGTGTGGTCTGGCCCCACAGAGAGCTGACAGGTTCATTTTTTAGTATTACCCGAAACCAAACTCTCTATCGAATCAGATAAGCCAAACTCAAAGAGTACCACAGATAGAGCTGAGAAGAAGGGTCCTCACCTGGGCAAAGATCAGATTCTTGCTCTCATTCCTCACCCCTGAAACCTTCCCTAGACTCCCCATTTCTCGGCTGAGTTCTCATGCCTAGTGGTTTGATGATGCACGCTTTTGGAAGATTCCCTTGGCAACTACCAACACTCCTCCCCTGTGACTCAGGATAGAAGTTAGCCAAACTAAAGCTTCTCAATATTTGCCCTACACACCCAGCAACACCCACCCCCTTTGCATCGTTAGCAATGTGAAATCCAACAAAATAATAACAATGTAAGATTATTGACCCATAGACTTCTATAGCAAGGAAGTCAACTGCTATCTCCTCTACTTGAGCAGGCACTCACAGACTTTGAGATGAGTAGGAAAGTTGTGCATAAAACAAGAAAGCAACAGGTGTGTCCTGACTGGAGGCTGTTGGCAGGGAAGTGACTGGCAGCTGCTAGAACCTGGTGTACAATGGGGTTGGGGGAGGACACATATGTTGCATTCTCTGATTTCTAGGCTGCAACTGGAGTCAGAAGTTGGGGTGGATGTCAGTTACTAGTCAAGTCCTCGCAGTATCAGGTTGGTTGTTACAGAAGTTCCTGTTTGTCTGCTTGGAATGTCACTGGAGATGGTGTGTGTAGGTCTGGCTTAGAGCCACCTTGCTTCCAGGCTGACGAGTATAGATACAAGGTTATGTTCTGTGCAGGCTGTGAGTCAGAGTCCTTTTCTGATCATGATCTGGCCACTGTCTCTTGTCTATTCAGTCTCTAGATAATTGGAGTAAACAGGGGACATATCCCTATGTTTTTTTTAAAAAGGTACTTCCAGAGAGTGTTTGTAAATCTGATATTTAAATCCTCTTAACTGGATAAAGAGGAAGTGAAGTTCAATGAATTTATCAAGATATTTTTAATAGGATGTATTATTTACATATACTGGTATTTTCATACACACATCCAGTTTACTACAGTCTGACCCACTCCCAGACCCTAGTACTAGCTATTCTGCCATTAGGTAGGCTTCCTTTCCCTCCCCAATTTTCATTGTGATAATAACTTTTATTTCTGTGTCTGTCTTTTTTAAAAATTCTATTATTTATATTTGTGTGTATGTGTGTGTGTGTGTGTGTGTGTGTGTGTGTGTGTGTGTGTAGCTGGAGTGCCAGGTGGTTGTGGTCCACCATGTGAGTGCTAGCAGTGTTCCTAACCACTAAGACATCTCCTCTGCACTTCTCTGTGTCTGTCTCATTTCACTTTAACGTAACATCATCCTATTTTATCTATTTTGCTAGAAGTTACAGAATTTCATTTTTTCATGCATGAGTTACATACTTCATTGTGCATGTTTGATACATTTTGCTTATCCACTCATCTGTTAGGGATACTTAGATTGATTCCAGGCCTTGGCTATTGCAAAGGGTTTGGAGTAAGCATGTGAGTAGATGAGTTGGATCACTCATTAGCTGTGATGTGCATGTATGTGTGTGTGCACACACATATGTGTGTGTTCAATTTTCATCAAGTATACTCATTGTACACTGGTATTGTATTGCATATGAACATTTGCATATATTGCACATGAGCATAATCTTCTTTATACTGCCTCTGCTTCCTCCTCTCTTTCTCTCCTCTCCCCCTCTCAGGAGAAACCTTATTCCCTAAGACGGTTTTGCTATTTTCGTATTGTCACTATCTAGGAGTCTCAATGTGTTATAGAATTAAAAGGTAGACAAAATCCTGGGGTGGGGGCTGGTAGCAGTGGAGAAATCTCAAAACACCATTTTTTGTTTTTTGCATCTATTGAGATGATTACATAATTTCTGCCCTTAAGTCCATTCTAAGTGTTGTATTATAATTATTGATTTGGCTACGTAGCAGCATCTCTGTATCTCTAGAATCATGTTAAATGGTCTTTCTAATGTGTTTCAAAATTAGATTGGTGGGCCAGGCAGTGGTGGCGCACGCCTTTAATCCCAGCACTTGGGAGGCAGAGGCAGGCGATCTCTGAGTTCGAGGCCAGCCTGGTCTACAGAGTGAGTTCCAGGACACCCAGGGCTATTCAGAGAAACTCTGTCTAGAAAAAAATGGAAAAAAAATTAGATTGGTAATTTTAAAAAGTTTTTTATTGTTATGTGTATGTTCGTGAACATGTGTGTGTGCGCGTGTGTGCGTGCGTGCGTGCGTGTATGTGAGTGTGTGTGTGTGTGTGTGTGTATGTGTGTGTGTGTGTGTACTTGCACATGCAAGTAGAGGCCAGAAACAGCCTTGGGTTCTCAGTGGCATTCTTCTTGCTTAGCTTGGGTCAGGGTCTGCCAGTGGCCCAGAACTCACCAAGTAGATTATACTGGATGACCAGTAAACCCAAAGAATCCTATCTACTTGTCTTCCCAGTGCTGGAATTATAAACTTGTGTCACCATTTCTTGTTTTTCTGCATGGCTTCTGGGGATCAAATGTAGGTCCTTGTCCTTGCAAGGCAAGCACTGGATGACTGAGCTCTTTCTTGAAGCCTGAAAATATCTGCATCTATGTGCATCAGACAGTTTTGTCTTTCTTTCCCCCGCCCCTTATGGTCTCCACCTGATTTGATAATCAAGTTAATACTGGCTTCGTAAAAAGAGTTTGGTAATATGTCTTCCTTTTGTATTTTGTGGATTGCTTGAGGGACACTGGGGTACATTCTTTAATGGTCTGATAGAATTCATCTGGACCTGGACTCCTTTTTTAACATCACTTCTTCAATCTTATTATCTGTTAGAGATGGCTTAAAATTGCTTATCTCATGTTGGTTTAATTTTAGTAGGTCCTATGAGAGCCAATGAGATGCTGGGAGGAGGGTGTAAAGATTTTCCCTGTTCCTGCAGTGAATGAGTCTGCTTTTGCCGATTGCCTGACTCCTGGAGTCTGTGTCATTGACTCAGTGCCTTCTTATCCCCACCCCCAAGGGTCTTGGTCAGGGTTGCAAGCAACACCTTATGACCTCTCAAGCTATGGGGTTTTGACTACATATACAGTCACAGTCATGCATTTCCTTCTGTGGAGCAGACTTCAAGGCCAACAGGAAAACAGTTGGTTTCCCATCCCACTCCCAACAGAGAAGCCACTATTGCTCTAGTTGGTACATCTTGCCTAGCAGGTCAGTATTATAACATGCAAAGGCCAATGCTGGATAAGATGACAGATGCAATCTCCCCCCCACCCCCACCCCCACAGCCTGCATAGCTCCTTTCTGCTCTATGAAAACTAGCCAGGAGACAGGATGTTTCCTGGTCAGTTTCATTCCTGGTAAGTTTGATTTCTGTATGTCCTGCAACTAAAAGGTATGGCCAATAGGCTCTTAAAAATCAGTTATTAGGGCTGGAGAGATGGCTCCGTGGTTAAGAGCACTGACTGCTCTTCCAGAGATCCTGAGTTCAATTCTCAGCAACCACATGGTGGCTCACAACCATCTGTAATGGGATCTGATGCCCTCTTCTGGTGTGTCTGAAGATAGCTACAGTGTACTCATATCAATACAAATAAATATATAATATTTAAAAAAATAGTTACTATGTTTGGTGGGCTTTTGACACCTACCTGACCAAAACCTCATAGAGAGATATACTATACCTGGTACTCATATTCACATTTAATAATCCATGTTTTCTGGAACCAGTGGTGTCTACCCAACCTGGTTACCTCTGTTGAAACACTTTTAAAATTTTCATTTTAAAATTATCTTATGATGTCCTGGGACTCCATAATATTATCTCTTAAATCCAGGATGCACATGTACCACATTTTCATTACCAACTAGCTGATAGGCATCTAGGTTGATTCCATAATAGCTTTTTAAAATTAGTCCTTTAATCTCACTCCTTGGTACATATCTGCTTAAATTGCTTATCACATTTGGCTTAATTATGGTAGATCATAGGTTTCCAGAAATTTGTCCATTTCTTGACATCTTCAAATTTAGTTGAGTGTGTTTCTGTATGTGTGTGTGTATGTGTGCATGTATGTATTACCTTTTCATATCCAATGAAAGTTTTAATTCATGTCTTCACTTTCTTGGTTAGTTTGGCTAAGAGTTTGTCTGTCATGTTTTATCTTTTTAAAGAATCAACTCTCTGTATTATTGATTATTTCTCCCCATTCCATTCATTCCTGCCTAGATAGTAATGATTTGTTTTTGGTCTACTGATCTGGAATTTGGCTTGTTCTTTTGTTCAGATATGTAAGGTATATAATTAAGTTATATACAATGTCTGAGAAACAATGTCTGAGATATCTCTGATTGCTTAATACAGGTAATAAAGCCATGAACTCCCCTCTTAGTTTTGCTCTCAGTATCCCACAGGCTTAGGCAATGTGATATGTTCATTTTCATTTGATCTTAGAAGTGTTTCTATGTCATTGGCAGTGTGTTGTTTGACCTTCATGCATCCATGTGTGTTCTGGGGTTTCTTTTGCTATTGATTTGTAGTCTTACTCTATTGTGATCAACAGAATATAAGGAACCATTTCTATTTTCATTTATCTGTTAAGACTGGCTTTGTGTCCGAAGGCACAATCTATTTTAGAGGCAGCTCCATGGGCTGCTTGGAAGAATGTGTTCCTTGTAGAATTTGAATGGAATACTCTGTAGATGTCTGTTAAATGCATTTGATCTACGATGTCACTTAATTCAGGTGTTTGCTTAATTTGTGTCAGGATGACCAGTCAATCACTGAGAGTAGGATATTGAACTTTCCCACTATTACCATGTTGTGGGTACGCAGTGACTTTATATCTGGTAGTATTTGCTTTATGTGGACCTATATGTTATTATTGTATGTTATAATATATGGCATATATGTTTTAGAGTCATAATATTCCCTCAATGGACTGTTCCCTTAATCAGTATTAAGTGACTTTCTTCATCTCTTCTCATTACTTGTGGTTTAAAGTCTATTTGTGAGATATTAGAACAGGGACACCTTCCTGCTTTTGTAAGTCCGTTAGCTTACAATGCTGTCTCCATCCTTTCACCCTAAGACAGTGTCTGTATTTTGTGGTGAGGTATATTCTTGGGAGGCAACAAGCAGTTCCTGTATTTTGATATAATCTACTAGTGTGTGCTCTTTAAAAAATTACTAACTTTTTTTGGTCTTCTCTTCAAACTCCATTTGAAACAATTATTTTAATTGCTTACAGATTTATCACTTATTTATCAGGGGCATGAAGAGGCACATGCAGCATGGTCTGAGTATGCCAGTCAGAGGGCATGGACTGAACTCAAGTTATTAGGATTTATCTATTGAGCAATTTGTTTTGTTCTGTTTTGTTTTGGTTTTTGGTTTTTTTTTTTTTTTTTTTTTTTTTTTTTTGAGACAGGGTTTCTCTGTATAGCCCTGTCTGTCCCGGAACTCACTCTGTAGACCAGGCTGCCTCAAACTCAGAAATCTGCCTGCCTCTGCCTCCCAAGTGCTGGGATTAAAGGTGTGCGCCACCACCACCCTGTTCCTCTGAGCAATCTTGCAAGCCATTTGTCCTTTTGATTGGTGAACCGAGACCACTCACTTTCGAGTCATTCCTGAAAGGTGGGTACTGATTCCTGCTCCTGGGTTGATTTTGTGCTGTTTTGGGTTTTTTCCCTCTTAGGTTTCAATTGACAAATCTGCTGTTATTGTGATGCCCCTGCCTTCACGGCCACTTGGTGCCTTTCTTTTTACTTCCATTATACTTTCTCCATTCTGCATATTTAATATTATAAGTGGAGTGTTCTTTCCTGGTCCTGTCTGTTTAATATCCCAAGGGACTCTTGTATCTCACTGGCATCTCTTTTCCTAAATGGGATTTTCCAGTTGTGATTATTTTGAAAAATTTCACACATCTTTAAAATGAAAATCTTCTTTATTTATGGCCAGTATCCATGGGTTTTGGTCTTTTAATAGCATCGTATATATCATGAAATTCTCAAGTAGTGCCTTATCTTAATTTTGTTTGTTTGAGTGGTGTTTCCTCTACATTGTTTTCAAGTTCAGGCATCATATCTTTTCCTTGAGCCATGAAGACTTTACATAAAATTTCTTCATTAACTTCTGTCTTCGTTAGAGTTTCCATGCTGTGAAGAGACACCATGACCACTCTTATAAAAGAAAACAGTCCATTGAGGCTGGCTTACAGTTTGAGGTTTAATCCATTATTATCATGGTTGAAAACATTGCAGTGTGCAGGCAGACATGGTGCAGGAGGATATGAGAGTTCTACATCTTGATCTGGAGGTAGCAGAGAGAGTGTTGATAGGGCTGGTCTTGTGAGGGCCGATGCAAGTAACTAAAGTTGATGTGAGTTGATGATTCCCTGCACCCTATCTCTGGCTGCTACGTACTCTATCCCCAACCCCAAGCCCAGCCCTAACCCTTCTGAGATGTTCCTTGAGCCTTAGAGAGGGAATGGTCTAAGTGACCTGTTCAGAGCTGGGCCCATATCCTTCTCTAATGTTCCACGTCTTGGGTAGCCATGAATCTCTGCATTTACTCTTGTTATTGCACGAAGAGCCTTCTCTGATTAAGGCTGGAAGCTGCTTTTGTCTCTGGATGGAAGCAGAGGCAGTTAGAAGGCAGTTTGCTGCTAAGTAAGTTTAGCTAACTATCAGAAATACAATGGACCGGAATGGATCTACTAGTTTCCCATGCATGAGTTGTTAGCCAGGGTTGAACGACTTGTTGTCTCCTCTGAGCCCTCGTCCACTCAGAGAACAGTATGTTGCCCCTGACGGTCTGTATGCTTTTGCACAGGTACACCCTGCCTTCCACATGGGGTTTCTTCCTACTCCCTTACCCCATCGACTCCTCCCTCATCCCTACGCTCTCGTCTCTCCATTCTCCGCCCCTTCCTCCCTGTCCAAACCATTCTACCCATGGTACTCCTCCTCTGCACTTTCTTTAATCTGTTATCCTGTCTCTTTTCCCTTAAAGAGGAAAGCCCCCTCCTCTGCTTACAGCCTATGGGCTGTGGTGTTTGGTCCCATTCCGTTGTCTCCTGTAATTCTTCAATACACATTCAGTTCACCTGAGAAGGGTCTTGTTGTATCTGTTTATATAATTTCCAAAATTTCTCTATGATTTTAATTTCAACTCACAATGATCAGGATCTGATGATATGATTTCATGTCTTTATATTATAAAGACATTTGTAGCTTCATGCTTTCTTTTTTTTTTTTTTTTAAACTTTACTTATTCACTTTACAATCCAATATCAGGCCTTCCTGTCCTCCCAGTACCCCCTCAAGCAGGCCCTCCCTTCATTTCACCTTTCCCTTCTCTTTTGAGAATGGGAGGCCCCCTCTGGCTGTCACAGCCCTTCCAATACGACCCTGCTCTGGCACATTCAGGTTTAGGTGCTGGTGGCATATAAAGAATACGCCCTTTATAGCTGCTGGATTGTTCTGTAAATGTTTGTTAACCCTACTTGATCTATAGTGTGGGCTTTTACTCATTTGTTTGCTTTTGACAGGCTCTCAATATGAATCCCAGCCTGGCCTCAGACTCACAGATCCTTTGGCTCTGCGCTGGGGTCACAGGTGTGTGGCACTGTACTGGCTTCTGCAGTGTGCTTAAACTTGGGTGTTACCCATTTCTCTTTTGATTCTAAATGGTAGTTTTGCTGAGTATAGGTGTGTTGGTTGGTATTTATTTTCTTCAGGACTTGAAATGCATCCTTTGCATAGAGCTTCAACTTAAGACATCTGCTGTTACCTTAATGGGCTGCTTTTAAGTGACTTGGCATTTTTATTTCCCAGTAGTTAAAATGCTCTGCCTTATACTTGTGTTTGATTATCTGTCAGGGTGAGGGTCTTTTCTGGTGGTGTCTATTTGAGCTTGTGTTTGACTATCTGTCAGGGTGAGGGTCTTTTCTGGTGATGTCTTTTTGAGCTTGTGTTTGACCATCTGTCAGGGTGAGGGTCTTTTCTGGTGGTGTCTATTTGAGCTTGTGTTTGACGATCTGTCAGGGTGAGAGTCTTTTCTGGTGGTGTCTATTTGAGCTTCTACAGGCCTCCTGTACCTAGAAGTCCGTGTCATTCCCAAGACGAGAGATGTTTCCTGTTACAGTTCATTGAATGGGTTTTCTAAGCCGTTCCCCTTTATTTCTTTCTGTTTGTTTATACAAGACTGGCCTTTTAATGGTGTTCAGCAGCTCTTGTGTGCCCTCTTCTCTCTTACTTTCCCAACACCCCTTACTTTTGTGCTATTTTGAAAAGCCTATTTTCAAGCCTTGAGATTCTTCAGTTTGATTTATCTGCTGTTCATTCTTTCAACTAATTTTTATATGATATACAGAATTCTCTGGTTTTGAGATTTTTTTTAACTGCTTCCTTACCAAAAATCTCCATTTCCTGCTATATTATTATTCATGGCCTGGTTTGTCTTTCAATGTAACTGTTTGTATTTTACTGATCTCATTGGACTTTAAAAAATAATCATTATTTTGGATCCTTTATCAGACATTTGGATGTCTCTGGAGAGTCATGATTTAGCAGGTATTATATTAGCGTGATTTTTTTTTTCATTTTTTGTGTGTCTTAATTTAAGGTTTATACATCTGATAAAATGATTATCTCTTCTGCCCTTATTGGTAAGAACTCCTAAATAAGTGGGTTTCTCTGAAAGCTATATCTTAGGGCGTCAGTTTGTCATAGAGTGTTATGCTTACTTGCAGTATCTTGGCATAGCTATTCCCTTGATTGTGACCAGTGAGTCGGGGCACAGGCTGTTATCATATTGGAGATGGACGGTGTGCTAGGGGTTTGTCCCTATGACAAGACACCTCAGTAAGACCACTGTTGTGGGAAATATTAAAAAAGTGGACCAACAGGCTTCTTGAGCTCCTGCTGCCGGGAACTCTCTCCAGCTAGCCCCCACAGTGTCTGGCTCGCTTGTCCCTGGAGTAGCTAGTTTCCTCTCCACCATCAGCAATCTCACATTCCAGTAACCAAGTAAAGCAAAACTCTTGAACCTTATAATTAACCAATCAGATTTATGTATCAATAAATTCTCAATATACAAGATGGCCCACACAATAATATCAAGCCAATTAATAATGGTACAAGCTGCCCACCTAGATTAGACAAGTTATCCCAATATTCTAACCTTTATGATATCATAACTACCTGTGGCTGGTTAAAACCATGCTGGTTCACATCTGCCTCTCATTTTCTCTCCCTGAGGTTCCCTGTCTCTGCAACTCTTCATGCTGCCTCCCTTTTCCCTGCCCAATCACAGGCCTCCTGCTGCACTGATGTAATTGGACAGGGAAAATCCTGCAACAGACCACTGAGGGGAGAGTGGAGTTATTTTGTTTGAGTTTCGGAGTTTTCAGTTCACAGTCCGTAGAGCCCACTGTTCCCAAGCCTGTGTGAGACAAAGCATCATGGCGGAAGTGTGAATGGGGCAGAGGTGCTTCTCCATGACAGCTAAGAAACAGGTGGCATAGGAAGGAGCTAGGGCTGAGATAGACTCTGCAGACATCTCCCCTGTGCTAGTCGCCTGGGAAGAGGGACCCTCAATTGAGGAGTGTTTCTGTCATAGTGGCCTGCAGTCAAGTCTGTGGAACATTCTCTCAATCAATGATTGGTGTGGGGGCCCAGTTCTCTGTGAGCAGCGCTACCCCTGGGCATGTAGTTCTGGGTTGTATAAGAGAGTAAGGTGAACAAGGCATAGGCAGTGTTCTTCCATGGTCTTTGCTTCAGGCCCTGCCTTGGCTTCCCTTGATGATGACGACGAATGTGAAAAGTGTAAGCTAGACTAACTCTTTGCCCCTCCCGGTTGCTTTTGGTCAAGGTTTCATCACAGCAATGGAAACCTAACAGGACACCTCAATGACCCACTTCTCCAAGTATATCTCACCCTCCACAGTCCTATCACTTCCTATATGCTGTTTGAATTCTGAATCCTTGAATGGATTAAACATCTGGTCACATCAGAGCCTTAATGTTCTAATTGTCCTGGGAAGTGCCCTCACAAACACACCCAGAGATGGGCTTTACTAATCTTCTAGGCATATCTCTACCTAATCAAGTTAACGAGTAAGATGAGCCATCACAGGGAAACCACAGAGAGACCAAGAGTTGATTTTTATAAGTGTAGATACTCTTAATGGGAGGCTATCAAGCCTCCCATCGATACCGCTATGGTGTGTCGCCTATGGCTCTTCCACGTGGTAGTCTGTATCAGGCACTGGGGGCTTCCTCAGATACTGCTACTTGAATGAATCGTGGTTTTGTTGCCCCAAGTCTCAAGGGACCTGTGTGTTTGTCCTCGTGACACTGATGTGGAAGCAGACACTTCTGAGAAGCAGTGTCAGGAATCATTCTGCCTGCCCTGTAACATTCATGGGATTTGCCAGCACCACACGGCCAGGTAAGGTGCCAGCGATCAAAGCAGGTGTCATGCGGAAGTGCGTTCTACTGCTGTTGTGGACGCTTGTGCTCAGATGCAGGGCTTCTTCCCCCATAGCTGTGCATGCCTCCGGGTGGGGTGATGGGCAAGGTCTTCTGCTAGGTATTTTTAGTTTTAATGCCCACCAAATCAAGCAGAAGTGGGTCACAGCTGGAGCCAGGCAAAACTGCTCTTAGCTGAGGTGCTCCAAGGAGCTGCAGAGAGGGATGATGGTTGCATCAGGGATTTTTCTAGCTGGATCTTGTTAAGCTGAGCCTTGGAGATGGGGACACAGCCAGGCCGTTGGCTGTAGGAAAGGCTCCAGGATCTTATTGGTATTTTTCTAGTAACAGGCATGATTCTGGGGGAGGAATGGTACCTAAACAAAAGCCACACATGACTGGCCGCAAACTCATCTCAACAGGCGCCTGGACCCCAAGTTCTTAGGGATGATACCATCGGCTCCTTTCTGTGTCCCACACGCACTCCCTAGTGGGTATGTTGCTCTCTCAAGACAGTACAGTTGTTAGCATTCCTTCTTAGGCTCCGCCCCACAGTTACCTGGCAACAACCAAGTGTGCCTGACTCACTATAAAAGGGGCTGCTTGCCCTCCTCACTCTCTTACTTCCTTACCCTCTGTCCCTTCTCCCCCTCATCCCCTCATCCGCTCTCTGTCTGCTGCTCGCTCGCTCTGTCTGTCTGTCTGTCTCTACTCCCTCAACTTCCCTCTCTGTGCCCTAAGTAAACTCTATTCCATATTACATCTGTTGTATGGCTGGTACCTCAGGAGGGAGGGATGCCTCAGCATGTGCCCGCAGAGGAATCCCTTTCCACCTCCCGTACGTACTGCCTCTCTACCAAACATAGCCTGGCTCGCTTTCTTTCTTTTCTTTCTCTCTCCCGTTCTTTTTCTTCCTTTCTTCCTTCCTTTTTTTCTTTCCTTTCTTTTTTTCTTTCCTTTCTTTTTTTTCCTTCCTTCCTTTCCTCTCTTCCTTCCTCTCTCCATCTCCCCCCACTTCCTCCTCCTCCTTCTCTTCCTCCGTTGTGGTAAGATATGACATCATGATGGCACGGGCGTGTGGCAGAGAAGGCTGAGTAAAGAGTCAAGGGTCTGGGCATGAGGGTATGCCCCTAGGGACCTATTATTCCCAGTGATGTCCTATCTCCTACATTTTCCACAGTCTCCCCAAATAGTGCCACTAGCTGGTGACCAAGCATGCAATAAATAACCCTGTAGGGGACATTTGATATTCATACCATAATAGTTGGTCTGTGACAGTCGCTCCAAGTCAAGTCTGGCTCACCAGGCAACCATCAGCTGAGCCGGTGTGGTAGAATATCTAGGGAACCCCAGAGATGGGGATACACAGAGGTTTGACTCCTATATCTGTCCAAATTTGGCTATTGTCTCCTTTCAGGATAGGTCGAGGCTGTGGCATGCCGAAAATGCATGTTTGTTTCCAAAGGCTTTGAATGCCTTCATGCTCCACCTCCCCTCCCTTTTTCCTTGTTTGAATAGGTTATTTCAACAGCTTGGTTTTGAGTTCAGATATTTTCTCTCTGTGGATCCAGTTTGTTGTTGAGGCTTTGTGACTGTGTGTGTGTGTGTGTGTGTGTGTGTGTGTGTGTGTGTGTGTGT
>JADRCD010079042.1:0-17271 GCA_019843815.1 Montemys delectorum | reverse complement strand
AGAGAGAGAGAGAGAGAGAGAGAGAGAGAGAGAGAGAGAGAGAGAGATTACAATGTATAAACCTTTTGTGGTATTACACTCAGGAGTATCAAAAATAAAGGTAGTATGCAGGAATTTTAAGAGCAGCCTGAAATGCAGGAATGGGGTGAAAAAAGGGAAAGTGATAAGAGAAAGAAGAAAAGAGAAATGAAAGAGAGAAAGTTTATTTTTATGTATTCACCACTGTGTAGGAGGGGTGAAGCAGGAGAGGGTGGGAGGGAAGAACTCTCATAGAAGCAAAAGGGAGGGAGGAGAGGGAGGTTGCAGGATGGGGGACTTGTGGAGGGGTAACTGGGAAATGGGATATCATTTGAGATGTAAACAAATAGAATGATTAATGCAAAATTTTAAAAATCAATAAATAACTTTTTGTAAGTTTTAGAAATGAAGTGAGAATCATGACAGAGATAATATTTTCTTTTTATAAAAATAAGCACAAGCACGTGTTACCTTAGATCAGGACTGCAATATGATGGTTCCTGTGCGTGTACTTCATCCTAGCATCTTGCTCTAGATCTCAGGACACAAACTGAGAATCAGAGAGAATCTGAGACTACTTGTAAATTGTCATTCTGAATAATGAAATTCCTATAACATAAATACAAAGTTTAGAGCTAGAATCTACCAGTACTCTACTTTTGGAAAGCAGTGTCAGTTTTAGTTGTATGTTTCTAGTGGGTTAACACATGATTTGACAAACTAGCCTTAATTTAGCATTCAAGAAATGATATCTAGCTTCAGAATTTTGTGGCAACCAAGTTCAAAAAGCATTACGGTGGTGAGGCGATTAGCTCACTCAAGGTTATTTATTCTCCACATAAAATCCTGAGTAACTGTTTTCCCTCAACGGGGCTTTCCGGAGG
Organism: Montemys delectorum; assembly: GCA_019843815.1. NCBI lineage: Eukaryota > Metazoa > Chordata > Mammalia > Rodentia > Muridae > Montemys > Montemys delectorum. The sequence goes on along the minus strand of JADRCD010079042.1, from coordinate 16,369 downwards.
GATCGCAGGCAGGATCATTCCCACCAGCTCCACCACCTGAAAGCTAATGCCAGTGTGCTATCTTCACCAGCTGTTTATAAACCCAGACTGACATGACTAGTTTAGTAAAACTCTCAGCTGGATATGCCAACAATTTTCTGTTTTGCTTCTATTTATATAGTAGGAATAACTGTTGTATCAAATATCTCTATGTAACATAATATGAAGCAGATAGTAGTATGCAATCTCTATCTATGTATGTGGTTTATAAACATATACTGCCTCCTTCCACGGAGGTCAAACAGTCTCATAACTGTTCTTCTTACACTAATTTGCATCTGAGAAATTCTAACATTAGCTTAAATAATAAGTCTTTACAACAAACCTCATATAAGCTCTGAATAATTCCAAACACTGAGAAAAGTTATAGAATTTTAAACACATAATTTAATGACCTGTAAATAGAAAAAAGGTGTAACAAGAACTATAATCAAATTTGGCTGCGTTTCCCTGAGATTCTAGAGTATTGGTTTGAGAAACAAACGTTAACATCAGTCACTACACCTACTACATCTGTCACTTACCTTCTCCTGAGTCTGTGTCCTAAAAACATGCCTACTGGTACAGAACGAGTGTTACAGAATAAGAGTCATGTGCAGCTTGTAAGAAGTCGAGTCACAACTCTACATGAATAAAACTCAAAATGATTTGGTGTTGTTCTCCTTAAACACCCATGTCCTCACACCTAAAAAAAATTGGTGAGATGATTCGTCCAACAAGGTCCAGGGAGACATCCACAAATTAAGGCCTTTAGCAGAACTCTCCTTTTTAGAATGTTCTCTCCCCTTCCCAGTGGCTGTTTCTGTTTAGGTCTTGTACCATTTGTATTGAAACAGTTTCAGAATCACATCTTGTTAGTCTATATGAGTTGCTCTAAGTTATTTTGATTGCCACTGCTAGGTTTTTATTGTTTATGCAGGTAAAACAACTTGCCTCGTGTACTGCTTTCTTTGCAATGCACACAGGTACCTGTATCAGTGATTGTACTTCAGCCAAGTCAACTTTGTTCACAATATCTCTAACATATTCATCCTTGAGGCATGTAACACTTTTATTACTTACATGCTTAGAGGCATCACAAGGAGTACAGAATGTCTGAAATATGGTCTTTGGCAGGTAGTTACAAGCTTAAATATTTTTTACACCAAATTTCTAATTCTCCTGGAAAACAAGAAATTGTTATCATCCATATGACCCAGTTCTCATGTGGTCATATGTATACCCTAAGACGCTCAGCTATATATCCATATGACCCAGCTCTCGTGTGGCCATATGTATCCCTAAGATGCTCAGCTATATATCCATATGTCCCAGCTCTTGTGTGGCCATATAGATACCCTAAGATGCCCAGCTATATGTCCATATGACCCAGCTCTCGTGTGGCCATATGGATACTTAAGATGCTCAGCTTTATATCCATATGACCCAGCTCTCGTGTGACCATATGAATACCCTAAGACGCTCAGCTATATAAGCCATACAGCAACCACAAAGTGAGAGTTTAAGTTTCCATTACAAAATAACAACAATATATTTTGTTCTTAGCTTACTAAAAGCTTGCTTAATGGTTTAAATTTCTCCCTTTTATTGAATATATTTTCTAATATAAATTAGAGATCAATTAAGCCACCGTTAATCATTCACTTGAAATTATCTTTACGCTATAGATATTTCTGTATTTTATCTTTATATTTCAATTTTTAAAATCTTTGATCAGTTATGTTTTAAATTTCAATTTTAGTTTTCTATTAATGGCTGTTTTCTCAAAAAATTCTTATTTTAATTCTAATTTTGGTATTTAAGATTTTAAAATACATAATTTTGTTTCATAGTATATAGATTGCCTTTTGAGTTAAAAATATAAATTCTACTAACTATGAGACTATAGTCTCAACACCCACTTTTGTGCATAAATTCTTTTACTTTTTTAGTAATTTAAATATCGTTCACATGCATTCTTCTCATGTGATGAGGTACAAACTGAAAATGATGCTGCACTGATTCAAACAAATCCGTGATCTAATCTCAGTTGCATCCCCTCATGTGACCCACCAAGTATGAAAGCAAGTCCTATAATCACCATCGTATCCGCCTACACCAGGAGATTTCGTCACTGCACATACCTACAGATAGTTTCCCAGTTTACTATGTGTGCCAGACAGCAAGAGTTATTAGCTTAACCAACAAAAAGAAGGACAAATAGGTCTGGCCTGAATTTCTGGCACGAATTTTAAGGTTTTAGTTACCATTAGATTATGATTAACTGTCTTCCTCAAGAATGAAGTAGTAGGAAATGCTTTAAATCCAACGAACGTGTTATGCAGCATAAAGCCTTCTCCATCCTCATAATCACATGATATATTATATCATCCAAATAAAGATGAATATGAGTCTTAACATAATATTAAACATCAGTGTCATTAATCTAGTGACAATTAGTTGAGAAACCATTGCAGAAGTAAAAAAAAAAAAAATTCCAAGAAAACTACCACAATAAATTAATGTGATCAAGAGGTGTAAAGCCTCTTCCAGGCTCAAGTTCTCTCAAAGGAATGGAGTTTAAAGAGAGAATAGAAGTGTCTACCTCTTGATTCAACCTGGAGGCAATACAGACCTTCTGTACTTGGAGGAAAATACATAAGCCGTGCTGTATTTCATTGGATTTGAGGTAGCAAGTACAGTAGTAAATGACTGGAAGAGAGTTGTGGAGAGACTTGTGGGATGTGAGTATGTAAGTGATGTGTCTCGCTTAGATTTTTGGTAATAGAAGAGATCATTCAAGCGGCTATCTTGGGATGCTCTGTTATAAGGCAGGCTTAGCAAGTGGGTCTCTTTCAGGGTGCTGGTGCTGCCTTTTCGTTAGTCTTTGCGAGAATGTTTTTGCAGCACATGGAACTGGAAGCATCTGCTCTGCTCCGTTTACTGCAGCATAATGTTAATGCAATTCGTGGCTCCAAACCCATCCGTCTTTGCCATTTAATGTAAAGAAAGAAGATTATACAGACTCACAAACAGATGGACTCAGGAATGATCTTTCTATCCCCAAACGCATTTAACTTTTAATTAAAGTTATTTTTTTCCTTATAAATGGCATTAATACATAAAAGCTTCTAGGCCTGATTAGTAGACATTTTCCCAGCAGTTAGGGAGGAACTGCAATTATGGTAGGGCCTCGTGGCTGCCATTTAGGAAATTGCAAACACAGTTCACTAAATGACACTTTCAGCGAATGATTGACTCCACTCAAGTGTTTACTCGCATCCTGGACAGATTCTGAATGCAGGGTGTTAAAGGGGGAACAATATGTCAGCTTTTAACATGCAGGTTCACGTCACATCCAACAGAGTTAATTTAGATTTTTAAGTTTCTGTAATAAAAGCATACTCATGTTTCATTGATACACCACCACTATTGTTTTATATATCATATCTTCAGATACCCACAATATCAATTATTAAATTAGCATATCTGGGGACTTCTGAAAGTGGAAAATTACTGTAGATTACTTAACAATTGTTTTATAACATATGTAAATACATATACACACATTTACATATATACATATCCCATATTGTGTATGCATATATGTATGTGTGAGTATTGTGTGCGTGTGATTTCAAAAAATAAAATCCTTACTCAGTTAGATATTTGATGGAATCAAGCCCCACTAAATTGTAATCTACAAATAAAGACACTAAGCAAGCATTTATGACTATAAAACAAGAAAATGCCACAGATATTTCTATTTCTCTATTGTCATTGTCTAATTTTAACCTAACATTAACTTTCCCCTCTAAATGATAGTGATGTATATATCACAAACAGCACAGTGAATGGGAATAGGGAATTACAGTGAACTGATAAGAATATATAATTCAATAAATAGGAAAGACAATGCCTACTAGAAAAGTCATGTGATGTGCCTTCTACGGAGGAAAATGTTCTCACAAAGGGACATTTGAAACTCTTGTCTTGACTCTGGTTAAATTCCTGATTGCTAGCTCAAATACCTGGTAAAAGCAACTTAAGAAAAAACTATTTATTTTGATTTACATTTCCAGAGTATTCAGTCCATTGTGGTGTTGATGGTATGGTGGCAAGAGGAGGCTACTCACATGCTGTCTGTAGTCAAGAAGCAGAAAGCAGGACAATTGGAAGATCAAAGGCTTTGTGGCTGGGCTGGTGTCTCAATTCCAACACTGGAAATCTTGCCTGGCTTCAGAAGATGGCAGGTCCTATATCCCCCATGCTAGGAGTCTTAGCTAGGACTCCTCGTCCACTGCCCTAGGCTTCTAGCTTGTCTCAGAGATGATTCCTGCTCCCTCCCACACCCCCACTGCAGTTGTCTCTCTCAGTACTCTCTCCCTCCATCCTCCCCTGACTGGATTCCTTCTGTTCCCACCCTCATTTGCACCCCTACCCCCACATTCATGTAGTCCCCTCTCTCCATCCACCCATGATGCCTTCTTTGTTTCCCTTTCTCAGTGAGATTTATGTGTCTCGACTTGAACCCAGCTTGTGACTTAGCTTGTGTCTGTGGATTGTAGCATGGTTATTCTTTACTTTATGGCTAATATCCACTTCGAAGAGAGTACATACCCTCTTTGCCTTTCTGGGTCTGGGTTAACACACTCAGGATATTTTCTAATTCAATTAATTTGCCTGCAAGTTTCATGTTTAAGTATTAAACACCAGTTTATATTCCTGTCAACCATGCCCAAGAGCTCTGTTATCTCTAACTTCACTGAGATCCTTGATACCTGAGGTTGGTTTTTTGGTGTGTTTTTATTATTTTTGAGAGTATAATATGATTGTATCATCTGCCACTTCCCTTTCCTCCTTCTATGCTTTCCCATATACATCCTCTAGCTCTCTTTAAAAAACATGGCCTCTTTTTAAACATCCTTGAAGGAATTGGTATGGTCTTTGTGTTATAATGGATGTAGAGTGGTAAATCACTGTAGTTCCATTTGCATTTGGACTGATAGTCAGTGATTGGAGCATCTTTCCATGTGCTTAATGACCATATGAATACCATTTTTTGTCGCAATGTCTCCTTTTGCCATTTGCTCATTTAAATGGATTATTTTTGTTTTGCTTGAGGACATTACTGTTGGTGATAAACAGCAGTTCTCTCATATATGCTACAACATATTTTTTTCTTTCCAAAAATCTCCTATAATCTGCTTATTCACTTCTGCCCCATTCTCACCTTCTGTAATTACTATCTTTTTATGGTATCCCTATGTTTGCCTTTTCTAAAATGATACGTAATGGGAGTGAAACATTATACTGTCCACCGACAACTATGAACTGAATTTCTCCCATTGATAATAGCTTGATAGCTCATTAAATATCTTCTATGGTCTAGATGAAGCACAATAAACTTTCCAATTCATGTACTGATTGCTCACAGGTTTGGGACACCCATTAATCAAGCTCCTACAATCATATATGTGATTAGTGTAGAAATAACTTTCAAATTCTCCAAAGAGAAAAATATTGGTGCATGTAGAAATGACTAAGGCAATGCCTGTCCCAATTTTGTCTGTCTAGATATTTCTAGACTTTTCAACCTCTCTCCCCAGTAGCCTTAGAAGTGATTTGTGAACTATTGGTGACCTTGACCATACCCAAATGTGTTATGTCTGCAATATACCACTGAGCCTTGCAAAGAAAGTAGATCTTACTAGGCCACTCCAAATCCCCAAGTAATGTAAACCCATCCCCTTGAATACTGATGTAATTTTGGCTTTATCTTTAAAAGCACTGTATCCCTGAGATTGGACACCAAAAGACTTATCAGAGGCATGAATCTACACTTGGCCTAGCCAACAGTAAAAAGGATTCAAACCTTCTAATTGGCTGAGTCAGCATGGTTGTCAATAACTATCTCATAAGGATAATTTCACTATAGCAACATATGTGTAGTTTCATATGAAACTGTCAATCTGATTTCCAACTTGACCATCCCTCCTCTCACTCACATGTGTGTTAAACCAAAGTGTCTGTGGCTTTGCATTGTTGTCAACATTATTTTGGTCATATTCTGTGTTTTGTCGTATTAAGATTATGTCAAGATAGTGGGTAGTTTTTTGCCCTTTTGTAGATTTCTTATCAAATTGCTTGCTATACCTCAAATTCTATTATCTTTCAGACATCACAAAAGAGTGATGGTGTCATTTCACTACTCACTAGTTAAGACAATATTTTGACATTATCCCCTCTACATACCTTTTTAGTAATATGATATCCCTATGTAATCAGAATCATAGTTTATGTTTCATATCAATGCATTCTGTCAAAAGCCCTAATCTAAGAAATTCACATTCACAAGACATCGTTGGGACATTTTCAAGATTCGACTCATCCATTGGGAACTTATATTGATACTTTAAATTAGTAGAAGATTGCATGGATCTGACCAAATCAGAGTCCTGGAACAGCCACATAATTCAGAAGGTCAAAGGCACTGGAAGCCAATTCTGGCAACCTGAGTTCATTCCCAGGGACCCACTCTAATAGAAGAAGAGAATCAACTACCACAGTCATCTGACCTTCATCATTACATCATGGGATAATCAAGCAAGGACACACAAACACACACACACACACACACACACACACACACACGAATGCATGTGCACAGAGACAGACAGAGAGACAGACAGATATATCAACTCAAATAAAACAAGAGTCCACTTACTTGCCTCATGTTTTACCTCAGGTAATGAAGTGCCTAAATCAAGCAAAACTTCTTCTTCCTCTTATGAAGTACTCTGACTTGTTCTCCTCCATCCCCTTCTTCCTGATACCTTTATCTGCCTCCTACTCAGCTGCGACTTTCAACTCTGAAGGTAATGCACTCTCTTATTTGAAATACATCTGTATTTGAAATACATACATGAAATACATGATGCCATTGCTCTGCATTCTCATGTATATTTATTTTCAGCTTAAATCCCTAACATTCCTGGCTTTTATTGATGATATTCGTGTGACTGCTAATGTGTTAGTTCAAGGAAATTTCTTGCTTTATCAAGGTTTTAAGGATTTTTAATGTCAATTATTTTTTTTGAAATACTAAAAAAATACTTAAACACAATCTTCAGATTTATCAGTATCCTACAGATCCAAACTACAGAGTTAAATGATACAATTTAAGGGAACAAGTCAATTTGTTGTATTGCTTATTTAAATGATGTCATATATATATATATATATATATATATATATATATATATATATATATATATAGTGTGTGTGTGTGTGTGTGTGTGTGTGTGCGTGTGTGTATTTAATCATTTTATTACACAGAAGCCTTTTTTAAGTGTTTGGTTTTGGAATCAGTGATCTCAGTGATACTCACCCATCTCTTTTATCCTCTTAAACAGGCTGTGATTCTCTGAAGCAGCATTTTAAATTCTGTCACTTCCATTTGCTGACTGATATATTTTGTTTGTATTCCTTTCCAAGGACCTTGCTTCTAATTCACTGAGAGAAGATAGCCCTTTTAGTGTAATCCCTTTCTCCTTTACTCTGCTTCCACTAAAATAGATCTCAAGAATTTGTACCTATTGAGAGTTGCAAGACATTTCTGAAGAAAAGTACCAGATATAATGTCAACCAAGCCAGGCCAGGAAGGCTAGTTGCTCTCTGAGTCACTCTATCTTAACCTACTTCCATAATATGCAAGACTCAGAGGCTAATCAAAACTCAAAACCAAATTTCTTCTTTCTCTGTGCCACTGAGCTTAATCCTCCAGACAGGAAAGTAAATATTTCCCAAACTAAACCCATAGTCTTTTTGCCTTAGCATGCCCTACTTTATCCTGTTTTCTTCTCCATTATGGAGTGTTTGATGCTCTCTTCTCACGTGTATCCATTTCATCTCAGTCTGGTTCTGGCTCTAACAGAGACCATTACCCAGCCTATGGTGAAGGTTAATATTCACTGTCAACTTGACAGAAGTTAGAATCACCTGGGAAGCAGACCTTTGCCCTTGCCAGGAGGGATTATCTTAATTGGGTTAATTGAGGTGGGAAATCTCAGAATTCAAGTGGGCGGTCCCATTTTGGAGGCATAAAGTCCTGGACTGCTCAGAAATGCAGACAAGGAGCTAAATAAGCACTGGCATGCCTGCATTACTCCATTCCTCTCCACTCTTGTGCTGTCACATGGATTTCTCAGCAAGGATAAACTGTAATATGGAATTGTGAACCAAATAAAGCCTTTCTCCCCTTAGGTGAGTTTCACACAGCCACTGTGACTATTAAACCACAACCAAGGGGACAATCCAAACTCCCCTCCTTTCACTCCTTCTCAAATGTGCAGGCAACTCTCAGATGAGATGCCGTGAAAGTGTTCATCCCCATTGTGGTTCTTGTTACTGCTTCTTCTATGTAGACCTCAAAGTAGCTTATGGTCTGATTGTGCTCTGTATTACCCCCAAGTTGATTGGCCCCTTTGGCAGGATTCACCTTCCACCCACAACACAGAAGCATGAACAGCTCAGTTATTTATTTAGTAAGTATCATTTATCATTTGGTAAACCTTTCTCTGTGCCACTAAAAATCTGACTCTTGATAATAATATATCACATGTTGATATTTTAAATTGCTATACAAATACTGTATAATAAATAGTATGTATCTTTTGAGGTATATTTTCTTGAGTATTGGAAGTTGAACCTACCTTTCCAATAAAGGAAAGATCCCTTATCATTCCAGAAAGTCCTTTATGCCCGATTTTAGTTAATCCTTACTTAACAGCCAGCATTACCTCATGATAAAAAAAATGTTCTGACTTCTCTTACTAGAGATTAATAATTTATTCTGAGAAATTCATTAGGAATATATGTTTCCTAATTATAATATGTTTGACATTGAAAATCATTGATTATATACTAGCTATGCATTGATTTTTATTGCATAGTGGTGTCTCATTCAAAATATAACTACAGTTTATTTACTTTCCTATATGAACATGTGTGTTATTTCAAGTTGTGGCTATTTAAAAGACACTGTGAATATGCACACATCATTTGGTGTAGATCACTTTTTATCTGTTTTAGATAAATGTTCTATAGAGAAATTACTGGAGGGTACCTGATGGATCATGATTTAAAGTTTATTAATTGTTTAATTGTGGTGGACTAATTGTAGAAAAAAAATATGCTCGCTTATTTTTCCTTCATTTTTCTTGTAAATTTGTGGCCTCCATCCACAGATATAGTAATATTCATTAACTCACTAGGAAAAATATGTACTATAAAAGATATCATGTTCCTGAATAAAAGTTTTAACTAGTAAAGAATTCAGTAAACAGAACCTATGCAGATAATGTATCATGAGCCCTTTGGACAGGCTATCGGAACAGGGACAGCCATGCAACATTTTCAGAAAGGCATAAGCAATTGCTCTATGTCCTCTAGACTGTGTACTGTGCCCAGGGCAGCTCATTTTCCCCACATGGCTCATAGATTAAAGTCTTGGTCTCTTGTTGTTGGATCCAATCATCTAGAGGTCTTACAGGGACTCTAAGTTAATCAATCTGTCAATTCTATTAATTGATTTATAATCTGATGACATTATTTAGAGGTGGAGAGTCTAGGTAAGCCTGATTTGGAAAATAGGTCTCTAAGAATCTTTTCCTGTCTTCCTTTCTCCTTCCCGGATGCCTTGAAGTGAGCAGTGTTATCAACCCCATGTCCCTTGAGGAGGCATTTCTTCCTCATCACATCCTTGAAACCAAAGAGATCAAGCCTCCTGATGTCAAATATTTTCTTCTTTCATTTGATTTCTGGAGACATTCTCCTTCTGTGAAGGAAAGCTGACTAATGCCCTGCTGTGCAGAACACACCAGGGCTAGAAAATGGCCATGATAGAGGGTCCTGGCCTGGGAGACTTTGACAGGACTGCTGGCATGAGATATGCTGTAAACAATGAACTGGAATACAGACAGGCAGGATGTCCTTGGCTCCACCCTTGACCGAATCCCCATGACATGGGGATAACATGAAAATCTTGTACTCCAACGCAAGCCCCAACTTTCAATTTTCAATCTGAAAATACTAGAAGTAATAGAGTAACCCCAAATTGTTCTAGCTTATACTTTCCAAAATTTTCCACAATATATAATAAACTGGATTAACAGAATTAGGTTTTCTATTTAATAAGCAAGTTAAAGTTTAAAAGTGCTTTTAAGTTTTTTTTTACAAAGACACTAATGTAAATATTTGTTAGTTTTATGTCAAAGATTTATGTCAAAGACACACACACACACACACACACACACACACACACGTTGTACACAGTTTCATCTCTTTCAGGAATTCTGTATTCTTAGACAGCCCTGCTAAGTCTAACCAATAGGATACTCAGTCATATTTATGAAGTCTTTGTTGTCCCCAATGTTTTCTAAGACTAGACTATTCAGGAGACAAGGATCCCAGCTTCTATTCCTCAATCACCCGCACCCACTATACAGTACACTTAGCTAATGATAGTCCTTAGGACATCTTGAGTTCTGATCTGCTTAGAAAAAACTAACCCTGGTCACCATTTTTCAGGAGACATCCTGCTGAAATAACTCTATAGAGACAATAGCCAATAACTATTTGCAAGAGTTAAACCATCTAACTTTTAACTATAGGATGCCTTTGTTTTCCCAATTATAAACTTCTCATTAAAATAGCTCAAAACAATTTGCTGCTGCTGTTCTGTAAAATGTTGGCAAGATTTATTTGCTTCCTACTACCACATTAATATGTCTAAGTTACCCTTCTCTCACCCTCTATCTTTTAAGCGAGAATTATTGCTTTAATATAATGAAAAGTTCATAGTGATAGAAACTGCCATGCTCAGCTCGTCTTCAGTGTCCTCTTCCTTGACCTTGCAGAAGTTGTTGCCAACAATAGGACAGGATCAGCTGGAAGAAGAAGGGATCATCCAGCTCTATGCAGCCAGTTCTGATACTTTGACCAAGACTTCTCCAAGCATCTAGCACTTTAGAATTGCAGCCAGAGTGTAAAAGCACTGAATTGATTTCTCTTATCAACTTCATGTTTGCCCTCCACCTCCCCCATATTATATATGGCTAAAATGAGGGAGAAGAAGGAAGGAAACAGAAGAGAGATTGGAAAGGATTGAAAGGGCAAAGAGAAGTTAAATCAAGTAAGCTGTGAAGGTAAGTCTGAAGTTGAGCAGCCCTCCCCCTCCCCACCACACACACATTCTACACAGTTTCATCTTTTTCAGAAATTCTGTATTCTTAGACAGCCCTGTTAACCCAGTTAGTTTGGAAATAACCCAGTTTTCCAAACATTTGTGTGTGATTATGTGTTGGTTCCTGGTTCAGTGGAGAAGTGATGGGTGTGTCTTGAGGCTCCAGATAAAGGCCTCTGTCTCCAGAGAATGTACAGAACAAGGAAAACAGTGGGTGGAGACTGTTGCATAGAAGGTGCAGGCAAAAGATGACTGTACATATGGTGAAGCGGAAGGTTTCTTGCACATACCACAACAGTACCCTGAAAATGTTGATAATCATCAATCAATAGATTATTCAATGCAACACATATAATTCCCATAACTGTATTGGGATAAAGGCAGTTTGATGCAGATCATTAGGAGATTGTCAGAAAAAGACAAATAGGAAATTGCATTTAAGGGAAAACAAGGAGTAAAGGCATACAAACAAGAAACCTGCTGGAGTTTGGAGGAAGAGAAGCTACCAGGAGGACTTGATAGGATCCGAGTGTTCAGTGAAGCGAATGGGGGAAATCCTGGTGAAATGGGGGGTGGGGGTCTCTCATTTGGCACTAGTAGGTGGGAATGTATCAGCTCTGTGATGAGAAGGAAAGTCTCTGCACATACATTCACCCTAGGGTGTACAGTATAGGGATCTTCTATGTCACAGGGTCACGTTTGCAAAGGTAGAACTACTCCCTGCCTCAGTGGTGAGTGCTCCTGGCCCCATGAAGGAGCACATCTGGCCTCATTTGTTCATAACACTCAAGTCACATCAGAGGTCTGAGAGAAATAAAACTGACTTTTGATTTTGTGCCACTTTCTGCTGCGCACTGCAGACTAAGAGTGCAACAATCACCCAGAGGAGAGGTGTGAGGTTGTGAAGGAGGTAGATGCAGCAGCTGACCTGCTCCCAAGTCTAAACCTATGTTTTCTAGTCAACAAAACTGGTAATAAAAATTTTTGATATGTGATTTGATCCTTTAACGTTCACATATTTGTGAATTTATGGGGAAAAGTGCAATTTCGTCCCTGAGCCTCCGAACTTATTGTATACGGTCATGGCACCCAAACACACGCACACACACACACACACACACACACACACACACACACACACACACACATTATTGAGAAAAGGAAGGAGAGTAGGAAAAATGATGAGGGGACAATGTAATGAGAAGTGAGCATGGTCTAAACACATGATATGTAGGAAAATTTTCATGTAATACCTGTTGCTTTACATACTGAATATGCAGTAATGAAAGGTTAACACAATTGTCATTGTGAACTGCTATAAACAGATAATGAAAACAGTGTCCCAAGATACCACAGAGACAAAAGAATACTAGGATTTTTCCTGGACCCAACCTAACTCTGGGATGAAGGCACTTTAGATCAACTTGCTTTCTCACAAAGAGGAAAAGAAGACTTCCTGATATCTGCAGATAGAGATACTTTCATAGCAAGAAGTAAGAGGAAGTGTCCCTTATTTTCCATATGAACAAGAGATGGGACATTATCATCCTTAACTCTGGTTCAAATGCATGGCTCCTAGAGATTGAAAAGGACAGTCTTGCAGTAAAAACTGGAAAGGGACCTTTAAAATTACATCTTAAAAGTGCCATCATAATTGTATGTTTCCTAAAGCCAATGTTCTCAGAGAAAGGAACTGAGCAACCCCTGCCTTCATAAGGGCTCTGGATTCTGTAAAAAGCTGAAATATGGGGACTAAGGCAAGGGCTTGGGGCAGGAATCCAAGCTGGGGAGGACATTGAGGAAGGCAGCCTTGGAGCTCCAAGTAAATCAACAGGTAAGAAAAGGAATGTGGACAGAAGGAAGAAGACAGAGTGATGGCCCCAGGACTTGATGACACACAGGTCACTTGTTATAAGCCTTGCCTTTCCTATACACTCAGATTAGGAACGAGAGATTCCTAATTTAGAACCAATAGACCAAAGAAACAAAACAAACCTCATTCAGGACAAAGCAGAAACCTTGCAGGTTTACAGCGAAATATCACTGGGCAAAGGCTCCTTGCTGGAACCATATTAGCTACATTAGAACTCAGGTGATGGATGTTGTCTGCCATTTCCATTGCCTTCCTCACACCTGGAGGCAGAGATGGTCCCTCTAAAAGCATCAGAGCACCCACTATCCTAATGTCAAAGCCTACACCTGGCAGTATCAAATGACCCACACCAGCATCTCTTGTGTTCCTGGCATCAGATGGCACACAGGACTGAGTGTTACCTGCATGCCCCAACAATTTTAGTTTCATTCTGTTACTGTGATAAAACACTGACAGAAAAGTAACTTAAGGAAGGAAAAAGTTGATTAGGCTTCTACTTCCAAATCACAAACAATAGTGAGAAAAATCAGGGCAGGAACTCAAGCAGGGATTTGAAGTAGAAACCATAGAGAACTGGTGCTCACTGGCTTGTTTTCAGATTATGCTCAAGTCATTGCTGCCTGCCTAGGGAATAGCACCTCCCACAGTGAGTTATACCCTCCTGTATCTGTTAAACACCAAGACAATCCCCCCAAGAAAATCTGATCTGTACAATCCCTTAATTGAGACTTTCTTAATCAGGTGACTCCAAGCTACGTCAAATTGGCAGTTAAAGCTAACTAGAACAAGTACAAAGGCATCTGGAGAGTATGGCATAGAAGACTCTGGAAATTAGAAAAATAAAGCATACTGGAATACTTGTATCATAAAAAGTAAGTTGTGACTGTGTATAAAGCTATGGAATAGACATCAGAGAGAGAAAGGAGAGACACAGATCCCGGCCACCACCTTCCACAGCCTAAGTAGTTTACCAGAGAATTTCAGAATCCTTGCTAAGTCCAAGTAAGGACTTCTGGATTTGATGATGAAAAGAATTTCAAGGCCAGCTTGAAAAGTGAAGCAGAGTTGACTTTATTTGAGAAATTTTAAGATAGTCTTAAGTGTGACAGTTAAGAGAAAAAGAAGCTTGTCGAGAGGCTCTGACAATACCGGACTAAGAGAAGTAGAGGCTCACAACATTCATTGGACTGAGTTCAGGGTCCCCAATGAAGGAGTTAGAGAAAGGACCCACGGAGCTGAAGGGTTTGCAGCCCTATAGGAGGAAAAACAATATGAACTAACTAGTACCCTCAGAGCTCCCAGGGACTAAACCATCAACGAAAGAGTACACATGGTGGAACTCATGGCTCCAACTGCATATGTATAGCAGAGGATGGCCAAGTTGGTCATCAATGGGAGGAGAAGCCCTTGGTCCTGTGAAGGTTCTATGCCCCAGTGCAGGGGAATGCCAGGCCAGTAAGCAGGAGGGTGTGGGATGGTGAGCAGGTGGAAGGGGAGGGAACAGGGGTTTGTTTTAGTTTTTGTTTATTTTATTTTATTTTATTTTATTTTTGGAGGGGAACCTGGGAAAGGAGATATTGTAAATAAAGAAAACATCTAATAAAAAAAGAAGATGTAGATATGAGTAAGAGAGAGAGAGAGAGAGAGAGAGAGAGAGAGAGAGAGAGAGAGAGAGAGAAGCACTTAGAAGAAAGTAAGACAGGAGTATGGTATGAGCTCCACCCAGTGAGTCACAGAATTCAGACACATCTCAACATGGAAACGGCCTTAGTTAGCATTGGCCATATTACATTTTGGTGGCTCTCAAGTTACATCAAAAAGATTGCAAAGACACATTCTCTCTCCACCTTCTCCCCTTCCCTGCTTGATTAGGGGTAGTTCTGTAGATGCCTTAAAATCTGATGAGACAAAATCAGAAGTTACTGTGGGTGGAAAGGACCTTTGTGCATGTCTTTTCCTTGTAAATGAGGCTGGTGGTGAGGTTCCCAGAAAAGGTGGGAAACAAAGAACTTAAGCATCTGTTAAGTTTGCTGAAGTTCTTCACTGCTGATCAGAGACATTAGCTGAGTTCTAGTATGATGACATCCTCTCCCCGCTCAGGTCTCCACGTTTCTTCCTGCCATTCTATCCTGCCGAGTATGCTAAGACCTGCAAGCTAGACATAATGGAGTGACTTCCCACTAAAGTGATTTTAAATAGGATCCAGAGTCTCTGATATGATCTCAAAATGCCCTTTGTTCAAATGACAAAGAAAACAAAACAAAGTGTGAGAAAGCCACTTTAAGAACGGAAAAGGAAACTGAGGAGATGGCTGAATCTGAAAATCACTTGCCTTATTAAGTATGAGTTCAAAAACCTGCACACACGGAAACAGCTATGCATTGCAGCAGACAACCCTAATCCTAGTGCTGGGCAGATAGAGACAAGAACATTTCTGGAACTCTCTTTATAGCCAGTATAGCCAAATCAACAAATGGTAGTTTCAGACAGAGATGCTATTTAAATAAGGTAGAGAAAAATTCAAACACATAGGTCAACTTTTGGTCTCCATCTTTATACACATACATGTGAACATGCACATGAACACACGCACACACATATACACATAAAATAATATATATTATTTTTATTTGTATACAATTATGAAATATATCAGCGAATAAATCATAGCAAGAATGGGAAAGACCATTCACTGATGCATGAACTAGCACATTTAAAGTCACTTTCATCAAAAAAAGCTTTAGAATCATGAATTCTCTTGAAACATGTTAAAATGAAAAATCTCAGCAGAAAATTGATTTTATATAAGTCTCAGGTACCCTACCCTGTATCATCTATGTCCAAAAGATACTTTTCCATCAGTCTAGGACTGACCAGCAATTAGGCAGAGAGCCAAGAACTTAGACCTCTACAGCAAACATCACTATGGCATGTGGCACTTATACACATGCCCATTCATGCCTGTGCACGCACACACACACACACACACACACAGACACACACACACACACACACAGACACTGGACTACATACACACACACAGACACAGGTACACATATGCACAGACACACACAGACATACACACACATACAGACACAGACACATCCCTATTCAGGCCTGCTTGTACACACACACACACACACACATACACATACACATACACATACACATATACATGCACACACAGACACATGCACACAGACACATCATGCCCATTCATGGCTGTGCATACA
>JADRCD010079022.1:0-13349 GCA_019843815.1 Montemys delectorum | reverse complement strand
ACCCTGCTCACCACCCCACCCTCTCCTGCTTCCTGGCCCTGGCATTCCCCTACACTCAGGCATAGAACCTTCACAGGGCCAAGGGCCTCTCCTCCCATTGATGACTGACTTGGCCATCCTCTGTTACATATGCACCTGGAGCCATGAATCCCACCATGTGTACTCTTTGGTTGGTGGTTTAGACCCTGGGAGCTCTGAGGGTACAAGTTATTTTTCATTACTAATATGTCATTATTAACCCAAACCCTTGACTACATTCCTACTTATCAGAGCCAACATGACTTAGGAGTCAATGCCAATTAATATCAATTCCATGTATTAATTTTTTTATTAGATATTTTCTTTATTTACATTTCAAATGTTCTCCCCTTTCCTGGTTTCCCCTCCAAAAAGCACCCTGTTCCCTCCCCCTCCCTCTGCTCACCACCCTACCCTCTCCCACTTCCTGGCCCTGGCATTCACCTACACTGGGGCATAGAGCCTTCACAGGACCAAGGGCCTCTCCTCCCATTGATGACCAACAATATGTAGCTCCTCTGCTACATATGCAGCTAGAGCCCTGAGTCCCACCATGTACACTCTTTGGTTGGTGGTTTAGTCCGTGGGAGCTCTGGGGGTACTGGTTAGTTCATATTGTTGTTCCTCCTATTGGGCTGCAAACCCTTCAGCTCCTTGGGTCCTTTCTCTAGCTTCTTCATTGGGGACATTGTGCTCAGTCCAATGGATGGCTGTGAGTATCCACTTCTGTATTTGTCAGACACTGGAAAAGCCTCTCAGAAGACAATGATATTAGACTCATGTCAGCAGGCACTTGTTGGCATACACAATAGTATCTGGGTTTGGTGATTGTATATGGGATGGATCCCCAGATGGGGTAGTCTCTGGATTGTCATTCCTTCAGTCTCTGCTCCACATTTTGCCTCTACAACTCCTTACATGGGTATTTTGTTCCCCCTTCTAAGAAGGACCAAAGTATCCACACCTTGGTCTTCTCTCTTCTTGAGCTTCATGTGCTCTGTGAATTGAATCTTGGGTATTTCAAGCTTCTGAGCTAATATCCACTTATCAGAGAGTGCATACCATGTGTGTTCTTTTGTGATTGTGTTACCTCACTCAGGATAGTATACTCCAGATGCATCCATTTCCCTAAGAATTTCATAAATTCATTGTTTTTAATAGCTGAGTAGTACCCCATTGTGTAAATGTAGCATATTTTCTGTATCTATTCCTCTGTTGAAGGACATCTGGATTCTTTCCAGCTTCTGGCAATTATAAATAAGGCTGCTATGAACATGGTGGAGCATGTATCCTTATTACATGTTGAAGCATCTTCTGGGTATATGCCCAGGAGTGGTATAGCTGGGTCCTCAGGTATTACTATGTCCACTTTTCTGAGGAACTGCCAGACTGAATTCCAGAGTGATTGTATCAGCTTGCAATCCTACCAACAATGGAGGAATGTTCCTCTTTCTTCATATCCTTTCCAGCATCTGCTTTCATGTGAGTTTTTGATCTTAGCTATTCTGACAGGTATGAGATGGAATCTCAGGGTTGTTTTGATTTGCATTTCCCTGATGACTAAGGATGTTAAACTTTTCTTTAGGTGTTTCTTGGCCATTCTGTATTCCTCAGTTGAGAATTCTTTGTTTAGCTCTGTACCCCATATTTTAAAAGGATTATTTGATTCTCTAGAGTCTAATTTCTTGAATTATTTATATATATTTTAAATTAGCCCTCAGTCAGATGTAGGATTTGTAAAGATCTTTTACCAATCTGCTGATTGCTGTTTTGTCCTATTGACAGTATCCTTTGTCTTACAAAAGCTTTGCAATTTTATGAGGTCCCATTTGTTGCCTTTTGATCTTAGAGCATAAGCCATTGAAGTACTGTTCAGGAAATTTTCCCGTGCCGATATGTTTGAGGCTCCTCCCCACTTTCTCCTCTATTAGTTTCAGTACAAGGAGATAGGAATGGACAAATTTGCATTCTTCTACATGCTGACCTCTAGTTGAACCAGCACCATTTGTTGAAACCAGTGTCTTTATTCCACTGATGATTTTTGCTCCTTTGTCAAATATGAAGTGACCATAAGTGTGTGGGTTCATTTCTCCATCTTCAATTCTATTTCATTTATCACCCTACCTGTCTTTGTACCAATACCATGCAGTTTTTATTACTATTGCTCTGTAGCACAGCTTGAAGTCAGGGATTGTGATTCCTCCACAAATTCTTTTATTGTTGAGAATTGTTTTATGCTATCCTGGGGTTATTTGCTATTCCAAGTGATTTTGCAAATTGTTCTTCCTAAGTCTATAAAGAATTGAGTTGGAATTTTGATGGGGATTGCATTGAATCTGTAGATTGCTTTTGGCAAGATGGCTATTTTTACTATATCAAGCCTATAAATCCATGAACATGGAAGATCTTTCCTTCTTCTGAGATCTTTGATTTCTTTCTTCACAGACTTGAAGTTCTTATCATACAGATCTTTCACTTGCTTGTTAAGAGTCACACTGGAATATTTTATATTATTTGTGACTATTCTTGAGTGTGTTGTTTCCCTAATTTCTTTCTCAGACTGTTCATCCTTTGAGTAGAGAAAGGCTACTGTTTTGTTTAAGTTAATTTTATATCCAGCCACTTTGCTGAAGTTGCTTTTCAGGTTTAGGAGTTCTCTGGTTGAATTTTTGGGGTCACTGAAGTATACTTTATATCATCTGTGAATAGTGATATTTTGTCTTCTTCCTTTACAATTTGTCTTAGTCAGGGTTTTTATTTTTGCATAAACATTATGACCACGAAGCAAGTTGGGGAGGAAAGGGTTTATTTGGCTTATTTTTACATTGTTGTTTATCATAAGGAAGTCAGGACTGGAACTCAAGTAGGTCAGGAAGCAGGAGCTGATGCAGAGGCCATGGAGGGATGTTCCTTACTGGCTTGCATTCTCTTGGCTTGTTCAGCCTGTTCTCTTATAAAACCCAAGACTTCCAGCCCAGGGATGGCACTACCCCTTTGATTACTAATTGAGAAAATGCCCCACAGCTGGATCTCATGGAGGCATTTCCCCAACTGAAGCTCCTTTCTCTGTGATAACTCCAGCCTGTGTCAACTTGACACACAAAAACTAGCCAGTACAATTGACCCCTTGTCAACTTGACACACAAACACATTACTATTAAGCCTTAACCCTTATGTTTTTATTTATCCCCAAGATTTAAAGTTTCACAGTCTTTATATATTAAAAGTTCAATTAATTTAAAATGTCTAATATCTTTTAAAATTTAAAGGGCAGCACACATTTTTTTTTCTGGGCTCCAAATACCTGTACTTCACTGCTGTTGCTCTTTTTGGTGGTCATTTATGGTACTGGCATTACCAAAACACTGTCATTCGCTGTAACTAGGCTTCACCAATAGCCTCTCATAGGCTCTCTTTATGGTGCCAAGCCTCAACTCCTTTGCATGACACCTTCAGTTCTGGGCCATCAATTACAACTGAGGCTGCACCTTTACTAATGGCCTTTCATGGCCTCTCATTGTGCTAAGCCTCAGCTGCTCTTTAAGACCCCTTCATGCTATCAAAACCAGTACTCCCTGGGTGACTCTTACACATTATCAAGTCCTGCTGCAACACAAAGTACAACCATGGCTATTCTTGGAACACAGCCTCTTTGTGCTCTCAGAAAACACTCCCCAGAAGATGTTATCTCAATGATGCTGGTCTCTTCTTAATTATTGCTAAATTTTTAGCTCTAGCTAACCAGCATCAATAGTCCCAGTAATGCAAAGTTCTCTCTTTAGTAGTTCTGGTATCTTGTTAATTACAGCTGATACTTCAGCCCCAGCTAACCAGAATCACAGAATCTTTACAATCAAAACAACATGGCCCCGATAAGAGTCTTTAATCTTTCTTCTGAAATTTTACAAGCCAGGCCTCTATTTTTTGCACTGTTTTCAACATGATCTTCCAAGCTCTCACAGACATTTTACAGAGTTCTTAACAATCAGTGGCTCTTCTAGCTCAAAATTTTAAAGTCTTTTCATAGTCTTCTCCAAAACATGGTCAGGTTGTCACAGGAATACCCCACTCCTGGAACCAATTTGTCTTAGTCAGGGTTTCTATTTTTGCATAAACATCATGACCACGAAGCAAGTTGGGGAGGAAAGGGTTTATTTGGCTTATTTTTACATTACTGTTTATCATAAGGAAGTCAGGACTGGAACTCAAGCAGGTCAGGAAGCAGGAGCTGATGCAGAGGCCATGGAGGGATGTTTTTTACTGGCTTGCTTTCTCTTGGCTTGCTCAGCCTGCTCTCTTATAAAACCCAAGACTTCCAGCCCAGGGATGGCACTATCCCTTTGATTACTAATTGAGAAAATGCCCCACAGCTGGATCTCATGGAGGCATTTCCCCAACTAAAGCTCCTTTCTCTGTGATAACTCCAGCCTGTGTCAAGTTGACACACAAAACTAGCCAGTACACAATTGTTAAATATATGTGGAAGGTCTAGATCCTCCCCATGCTCATTCTTTGATTGGTGGTTCAGTCTCTGGGAGCACTCTAGGATCCAGGTTAGTTGACTCTGGTTTTTTTTTTTTTTTTTTTTTTTTTCGTGTGCAGTTCCTATCCCCTCAGGTCCCTCAATCCTTTCCCTGACAATTCCATAAGATTCCCTCTGTTCCAGCTATATTTGGCTATTAGTCTCTGGATCTATTTTCCTTGGCTGCTGGGTGGAGCCTCACAGAGAATAGTTATACAAAGAATAAAATCTGAAGCAATAGCACATGCTGGCAAGGTTGGGGAGCAAGGAAAACACTCCTCCACTGATGGTGGAGGTTCAAACTTGTACAACTACAGTGAAAATAAATTTGGTGGTTTCTAAGAAGCAGGGAATAGGACAGGAGGATCAGATATAGGGTGAATTGGACAGGAGGATCAGATATAGGGTGAATTGGAGAGAATGGAAATTAGTGTCTGGTGGGGGCCATCTCTAGGACATGCCAGAGACTTAGGTAGGGATGCTCCAGGGAGTCTATTGGGCTAACACTTGCAGGCAGAATTCCCAGTGGAAGGATAATATCACCAACCCACCCACAAACCCATCCAAAATATTTTCTGCTTACAACATATGCAAGAAGAAAACTGTAGCTGAGACTCAGAGAATGACCAACCAAAGACTGACTCAACTTGAGACACATCTTATGGAAAAAGCACCAATCTCTGACACTATTAATGATTCTATGTTATGCTCACAGACAGCGTATCCCTTGATTGTAACATTAAGCACCCTAGTGTTCTCTTTCTCTCGAAAAGGTTTCATTTTTTTCTTCCTACTTGCTCTTTTTCTCTGTAGACCTGCATAAATGTTTTCAGTAGCAATAATGCCACAGATTTAAAATTATATTATTTTGAAATTTCCTCCTTCAAAGAAATTAGACTCTTACATTAGATTTCAATGTAACCTCAAGAGAATTCTCAATACAGGCCCAAAGCAGCCAGATTCCTGGCCAAAATACCATAGAAATGGCCTCTAGGATAGTTGCTAATATATTTCCTCTTTGAATCCTCTTGAACTGGCCTCACTTAGTTGATATTCCTTTTCACATTACTGTATTCCAGACTCTTACTAAAGCAGCCTCTTAAAGTATGTCTACAGTATTCTTTCAACTGTTTTCTCTTCCAAAGTCCCAACATCCTTTCCATCCTTCAAAAGTTTTCTTGGTATACCTAGGTTCTCCACAGAACAGCTAACACTCTTATCCCAACTTCTCTATTCAGTAACTTTTTGTCATTGTGACAAAATATTAAGAAAACATATGCAAGAAAGGTTATTTGGCTTCATTTTTCAGGGTGTGATGTCAGGAAACATAGCAATAAATAGAACAGAAATCTAAGCGATCACATCATTAATTGAAATAGAAAGCAGAGAATGTGGATTGGAAGTAGTTTAAGTCTATAAACTCTTGAAAGCCACTAACTTTGTTACACTTTCGATAGTAAGACTATCCTTCCCCTTGACTTCTCTTAACAAAACCAACTGAGAAGCAAGTTTTCAAATACCCAAGATGTGGTACATCTGTCATTCAAATACAACTGGAATGAACACATTTATTTGGATAACATAATCCATCTTTGAAGTAAGTCAGGATAAGCATCCAACGCTGGACAGATAAAAAGGGAACCATCAAGGAACACTACTTACTGGGTAGATTACTCTCTGTTTCATTCTTAGTTATACATAGACATCTTATGACTACTTACTCCAGAAATGACATCACCACAGTAGGCTGAACACTTCTCTATCAATTATCAAGACAATCCTTTACCAGCAGGAACATAGCCAACCTGAAAAACAATTTCTCAGTTGAGAGTCCTTGTCAGGCAATTCTATGCTGTATCAAGGCAATACATATAAATCATCATTCTTGGATGACAGGAAAATTTTCAGGTAGTGAATATTACAGGATGATATGTATGAGCATACTTCAAGAAAAGTAGGTAATATATACAAATTGGTAATGTTAATACTATACATAAGAACAAATGGTGATGGCTCTGTGATGAAATTCTGATAGGTCTGAGACATGTGAAACAAATAAAAATAGTGGTCAGATATCCAGAAAGAAATTAGATCAATGTGACCATGGTATCTTTGAATAACACAGTCAAATGCTTGATCTGAAGGAGGCATTGAAGTTGGACATTTTATTACATAGAGGAGAATACTTCAAAAGTTCTTTCAGGTAGTCTACTTACCTATGTATTTATGCCTTAGAAAGAGTCCTTTATTTAATCCACAGAATCATGGCAATGATTTATTTCAAGAGGAAATAATTGATTTTCCAAATTATGCTTTTAAAGTTTTGATGACTCTTAAATGAACTCCAGAGTTAGTTAAAAAATAATACTAAAAGTAGTTACAAATGAGGCAATACCTTGAATTGCAATTTTACACTTTAGTTTCTCTCTGCACCCTGCACTGGAACTATTTTTCCACCTAAACTACATTCAATAAGGCATTATTAGTTCTTACCATCTGCGTTATTATTTTCCAGGTTCATTCTTGATTCAGATCTCAAACAACAATTCATAACTGTGAAGGTTTTATAATAATACTACACAATTGCATAAATCAGCATCATGTTTGTGATAAGCTATAAAATCAAGCAAGCCTGCAGAAACTTATATGCTGCTTGCAGATACCAATCATTTAAATGTGGTCATCAATCTGTGCTCTAGTGTCAGATTAGTCACACACTGGGCATGTTTAATTTGAGTACTATGAGTACTTCTATGATTGGAGCAATAGTCATCTGCTCAGAAATTACTATGATGTCACCAAGAGTCAATCAAGTGATTTTGTGCTGATACTGATTTGATGTAAATCAGTTTAAAAGCATTTGATATCTTGGTTAGCTTGTTTGGCTTTATGATGGGCAAATGTAGATCATTAATTAAGTTTTGAAGTAAAAAGTTCATTTTTCCTTCATTTGTATACATATAAAAAATTATACATTAAAATGGCTAAGACTGTTTTAGGGTTTTTGGTTGGTTGATTTTGTTTTGTTTTGTTTTGTTTTGTTTTACTTATTCTCTTTATATTTTGCTCACTGCCTCCTCCCAGTCACCCCCTCCAAAATCTTTCCCTATACACCCTCTACCAAAATTTAGTTGTGAGAATATTTGTTATTATTAGTGTCAAAAGAAGCAGCACAGTGTGACAGGTTCAAATTTAAATGAAGTGCACTCATGGTAATCACTCAGTTTGATATTATAATATTTATCCATATCATTGGAATTGGTACAGATCATTGGTTTAAGGATGCTAGTATAGTTAAATTGTTTGCACATCTTTGTGGTCCCAGAACATACTGCAATGTTCTGGCCTTCATATCTGTTGAATAATGAGTGTATTTTAAAAAATTTAAAGAATAATTTGATTTTGATCCATGAAAATACTAGTTATTTTGTTTGCTAAGGTACAGATTAGACATAGGTAAAAGAAATGGGAATTGCTAAGTGCTGACAAGCAAACCTCAGCTCTGCATGTAAATTCTTGAGCAAATAATTAAATGATAAGTTTTATTCTGAGGTCTGCCAGTTACTTTGTAGTAGTATCAATTTGTGAATTTTTAGTTAGTAGTTATGAGGCTGTCTTTAACATCGCAAAGACCAAGTGCCACAGCCTGACAATATTACTAGTAGTTGAGAGTTGCATAGGGTTCTTCTATTATTTTCTGAACTGTGAAATTATTAGAATAATATCACCAAAAACCACATAAATATCAAACTTATGGCAGAACCTCATAGGTATTAATGAATATGTTTATTTTTATATAAAAACAGAACACCTTTTTAAAACAAAGTAGAGAGATACATATACTATGACATTCTTTCTCTACCTATGATAATTGTTTAATATGATGTTGGTAAAAAAAGTAATTTCCATAAGAAATATCTACTCCATAAGAAATTTTGTCATTAAAGGAAATGTATTAATAGTATTTCAACTGATTTGATGTCACACACAAAAGGCTGAATCCAGATGTTTCATATATTTATCAAGATCCAGGTCTGTTAACCATGCATCTCTATAAAATTAATAATACAAAAAAAATAAACAAAAAGCAAAAGCAAAAAAAAAAAAAACAGAAACTGACTAGCACTGCTTTGCCATAATTCAAAAGGTAAATTGACACATTACATAGTAGAAGAGTGTAAGCTTTAGTAGAAATTAGAGCATGTATACTAGAATATTTTAGAATAAAATTTATCTATTGGATGTAGAAAGGAATTCTTAAAATTAATTTCTTTGAATATTATACTTCCTGAAAAATGGATCACAATTATTTTTATGATCTATATATGATTATAATTTAATGATACACCAAAGTTTATCAAATTTGTTAAAACATTAAATGTTCCTGAATTTCTTTAAATGTATTTATATAAATATCACTAAATTATGAAGCTTTTTCTAGAGTTATAAAATAAAAGTGAGTAAACCTTCCCACTCTCACCACTGCAGAAGTCCCAGATTTATTCAGGACTGACCAAATAAAAATCCTTCAGAAGAAATCTGAAATTGGGTTGAGGGAATAAAGAATAATTTTAGGAAAGTCTATTCATAGTTTCATGATGTCAGGACCTACTTTACTTGCACTGAAACACAATCAACTGTAACAATTTTTAAGAGATCCTTCTAATCAACAGGCACTGTAACATATCAGTACTGGGGAGGTAAAAAAGTGAGGATCATGATCTTAAAGCCAGCTGGTACTACAGAGGGAGACACTAACTTAAATACAGAACCTTAAAGTCTGAAAAAAATCCAGATTCTTCCATATAAATCATCTATACACTGTCAGTCTCATCAAACTGCCCTGTTAAGCCATAGATCATTCTAAACTCTTATTGCAGTTCAGTCTCCTGAAGTAGTTATTTAGTGCTGTCATGTAGAAGGAATAGAATTAGATATTTTTATTTGAAATTTTCTTCTTCCTGGTTCCGATGGTACATTGGCAAATAAAGTAGGGTAAAGTCTAAATAATATATTCCATTTTTTTTACATTATGTGGATATAAATGGATATGAGAAATTATTCTACAAACATATAGTGAGGCTGAGGGAATCCCTCTTAAAAATTAATCACTGAATTTGTTTTTTTCTCTCTGGAGGGACAGCCCTCTCTGCCTTTTCTGCTCAAGCTGAGAGTTTGCCTCCAGGGAGTGATCTGACCCAGGGACTAAGGTGAGATCACCATTTTCTATCCTGAGGGACAGCAGATCCACAAAACTCCCTGCAAGTGGAGAGCCTGTCTCCAGGGTGTGCTCTGACCCCAGGACTCATGAGGGACAAATGATCCACAGTACTCTGCACAAGGGTTTTACCGTAGGAGAGCTGATCTCCCAGAAGTGCTGACACAGGCTTACAAACCCACAGAAAGAACAAGCTCCAGCCAGAGATAGCAGGAACATCTAACACCAGAGATCAACAGATGGCAAAAGTCAAACACAAGAATCTTACCAACAGAAACCAAAACTACCTGGTTTCATCAGAACGTAGTACTCCCACCACAGCAAGTCCTGGATACTACAAAACACCAGAAAAGCAAGATTTGGATCTAATATCATATCTCACAATGGTGATAGAAGAATTTAAGGAGAGCATGAATAACCACATTAAAGAAATACAGGAGAACACAGGTAAACAGGTTCAAGGACTTAAATGTGAAACACAAAAAAACCCTTAAAGAGTTACAAGAAAGCACAACCAAACAGGTGAAAGAATTGAACAAAACCATCTAGGACCTAAAAATGGAAGTAGAAACCTTAAGAAATCACAAAGAGAGACAATTCTGGAGATAGAAATCCTAGGAAAGAAGTCAGGAACCATAGATGCAAGCATCATCAACAGAATACAAGAGATAGAAGAGAGAATCTCATGTGCAGAAGATACCATAGAAAACATTGACACAACAGTCAAAGAAAACACAAAATACAAATAGTTCCTAATACAAAACATCCAGGAAATACGGGACATAATGAGAAGACTAAACCTAAGAATAATAGGTATAGAAGAGAGTTAAGACCTCCAACTTAAAGGGCTAGTAAATATTTTCAAAAAAATTGTAGAAGAAAACTTCCCTAACCTAAAGAAAGAAATGCCTATGAACATATAAGAAGCCTATAGAACTCCAAATAGACTGGACTAGAAAAGAAATTCATCCTGCCACATAATAGTCAAAACACAAAATGTACAAAGCAAAGAAAGAATATTAAAAGCAGTGAGGGAAAATGGTCTAGTAACATATAAAAGCAGACCTATCAGAATTACACCAGATTTCTCACCAGAGACTAAGAAAGCTCGAAGATCCTGGGCAGATGTCATACAGACCCTAAGAGAAGATAAATGCCAGCCCAGGCTAGTATACCCAGCAAAACTCTCAATCACCATAGAAGAAGAAACCAAAGTATTCTATGACAAAATCAAATTTACACAATATCTTTCCACAAATCCAGGCCTTCAAAGGATAATAAAGGAAAAACTCCAACACAAGGAGTGAAACTACATCCTAGAAAAATCAAGACAGTAATCTTCCAACAAAACTAAAAGAAGATAGCTACATGAACAGAATTCCAACTCTAACAACAAAAATAACAGGAAGTAACAATTACCTTTCCTTAATATCTATTAATATCAATGGACTAAATTGCCCAATAAAAATACATAGACTATCAGACTGGGTACATAAACAGGACCCAAAATTTGTTGCATACAGGAAACACTCCTCAGTGACAAAGACAGACACTACCTCAGAATAAAAGGCTGAAAACAATTTTCCAAGCCAATGGTCCAAGAATTAAGCTGGAGTAGCCACTCTAATATCAAATAAAATATACTTTCACCCTAAAGTGATCAAAAAAGATAAAGAGAGACACTGCCTACTCATCAAAGGTATGATCTACCAAGATGAACTCTCAATTCTGAACCTCTATGCTCCAAATGCAAGGATATCTACATTCATAAAAGAAACTTTGCTAATGCTCAAAGCACACATTGTACCACCAATAATAAAAGCACGAAATTTCAATACTGCACTCTCTGCAATGGACAGATCATGGATATAGAAACTAAACAAAGACACAGTGAGACCAACAGAAGCTACGAAACAGATAGGTTTAACAGATATCTATAGAACATTTTATCCTACCACAAAAGGACATACCTTCTTCTTAGAATCTCATGGTAGCTTCTCTAAAATTGGCCATATAATTGGTCACAAATCATGCCTAAACAGACACGAGACAATGGAAATAATTCCTTCCATCCTGACAGATCACCATGGACTAAGGCTGCTCCTCAATAACAACATAAACAATAGAAAGTCCACATACATGTGAAAGCTTAACAACACTCTACTCAATGATAACTTGTTGAAGGAAGAAATAAAGAAAGAAATTAAAGACTTTCTAGAGTTTAATGAAAATGAAGCCACAGCATAACCGAACTTATGGGACACAATGAAAGAAGTCCTAGGAGGAAAAATCATAGCTCTGAGTGCTTCCAAAAAGGAACTGGAGAGAGCATACACCAGCAATTTGACAATACATCTGAAAGCTCTAGAACAAAAAGAAGCAAATTCACCCAAGAGGAGTCAAAGGCAGGAAATAATCAAACTCAAGGCTAAAATCAACCAAATAGAAACAAAAAGAACTATACAAAGAATCAATCAAACCAGGAGTTTGTTCTTTGAGAAGATCAACAAAATAGATAAACCCTTAGCCAGACTAACTAGAGGGCACAGAGACAGTATCCTAATTAACAAGATCAGAAATGAAAAGGGAAACATAACAACAGACACTGAGGAAATCAAAAAAATCCTGAGATCCTACTTCAAAAGCCTATACTCAACAAAACTGGAAAACCTGGATGAAGTGGATAATTTTCTAGACAGATACCAGGTACCAAAGTTAAATCAAGATCAGAGAAGTGATCTAAGCAGTCCAATATCTGCTAATGGAATAGAAACAGTCAGTAATAGTCTCCCAACCAAAAAAAGTCCAGGACCAGATGGGTTGAGTGCAGAGTTTTATCAGACCTTCAAAGAAGACATAATACCAATACTCCTCAAACTATCCCACAAAATAGAAAAAGAAGGTACTTTACCCAATTCATTCTATCAAGCCACAATTACTCTTATACCTAAACCACAGAAAGACCTAACAAAGAAAGAAAACTTCGGACCAATTTCCATTATGAATATAGATGCAAAAATACTCAATAAAATTCTTGCAAACCAAATGTAAGAACACATCAAAATGCTCATCCATCATGATCAAGTAGGCTTGATCCCAGGGATGCAGGTATAGTTCAATATATGGAAATCCATCCAAGTAATTCACTCTATAAATAAACTCAAAGAAAAATCCAGATGATCATCTCATTAGATGCTGAGAAAGCATTTGACAAAATCCAACATCCCTTCATGATAAAAGTCTTGGAAAGATCAGGAATTCAAGGCCCATACTTAAACATACTAAAAGCAATATACAGGAATCCAGTAGCCAACATCAAACTAAATGGAGAGAAACTTGAAGCAATCCCACTAAAATCAGGGACTAGACAAGGTTGCCTACTCTCTCCCTACTTATTCAATATTGTACTTGAAGACCTAGCCAGAGCAATTAGACAAAAAATGGAGATCAAAGGGATACGAAAGGAAAAAGTCAAATTATCACTATTTGCTGATCATATACTTAAGTGACCCCAAAAATTCCACCAGAGAGCTCCTAAACCTGAAAAACAACTTCAGCAAAGTAACTGGATATAAAATTAACTCAAGCAAA
>JADRCD010079015.1:0-11488 GCA_019843815.1 Montemys delectorum | reverse complement strand
CTCAAAGCGATGAAGATGAGATGGTGTAAGGCACCAATCACTGCATGGTGCTGCACACACAGTACCCTCTAGCTGCAATAATTAAAGCTAAAACATTAAATACTGAGTCTTCTTCTATCTTAGAAATACAGGAAAACAAGTGAAAGTACACGCTGGCAGACATTTTTGTGACTACACTGCAAGTGTCTTTGCTCTTCTATGTCATGATAAACTGGCTCATCCTTCATGCCACCATGCAGACTTAGTGCCTCTCCCATACTTACATCTTTGACTACATACTTCTCAAGATGTTCAACTGTCTTTTCCTTAAGGGAGCCCTAGAAGAAAGAAAAAGAGCTAAGAGAAGAATACAACCAGGGGGTTGTCTCCTTTTTATTTTTATTTTTAAGTTCTTGCTCTCCAGCTCGGCTGGCTCGTCTTCTTGCCTTGCCCCCCAAGTATTAAGACTACAGATTTAGGATATCAGGCCCATCTCATCTCACAAACCAAGACTGTTTGTCTGAGACAAAGCTTTACTTTGTAACCCAGGCTAGCCTTGAACCTGTACAGTGTCTGGGACTGTAGAGTACACCCCCACACTTGACCTATGAATCCATCGTTAAGTTTTACTACAAAACTTGTGCTATCAAACAAATAAATATTGTTTACCAAAATGAAAAATATTAGACAAAAAAAGACTTCAAATATAAAATTATTCATATTTTAAATAGAAAATTAAAACTTTTCATATTTTATTAGTTTATAGTAAATATAAATCTAATACTAACTAGTGGGAGTTACTTGAACAAAATTTAAATGGACCACCATATACAACAGATATAAGTATAAGTTCATATATTAAAATCCTAAATATTTTTCAGAAATGTGAACAATAAAATTTAAAAGTTGAGCCTCAAGACTGAGGAAACTATCAGTATGGTCAGACAAGAATAAATATAAGAGGCAAATTTCTCTTAACCCTTTTTTAAAAGTGAAAAAATAAATAAAAAAGCTTTTAAGAGGATTTACTTTTCTGTTAATGTGCACCAGTGAATGTTTTGCCTGCAAGTATGTCTGTGCCCAGACATGAGTGCCTGGTCCCCAGAGAGACCCGGAGAGGGTGTCAGAGCCCCTGGCACTGGAGTTCCAGGTGGCTGTGAGCTGTTGTGTGTGTGCTAGGAACTGAATTAAGGCCCTCTACAAGAGCAGCCAGTGCTCTTAACTTTTGAGCCATCTCTCCGGCCCCTCTCCACTTTCTTTTTAAAAAGAAGGACCATCCTGCTCTATCTGCTCTAGTCTGCTTGTAAAGTTAGTATCAGGGCACAGATGTGTGCCGGAGAAGAGGCCGGTAAATCAGCAGCTTCTAAGTACCTTGTAATGGACCCAGTCCACAGCGTCCCTTACATCCTGGAACATACTCCGGTAGGACATGAAGAGGTCCCCATCTTTAAATCCTGTGTCACAACTACAAAAAGATGAAAAGAACATGACAGGCAGTGAATGAAATGACCAAGGGACTCAAAGGTTCCCCATCACGTGGTACAGGTTGTGGTTAGCTAGGAACTGCTCCCTAATCAAAATGCATTTGAACACTAAAATGGCCAGAATACTGATATATGGAATTTAATAACTGTGTGCAAACACCATGAGACAGGATAATTTACAGGATGGAATTAAAGGCCAAGGTCCCAAAATATCACCTTTAGAACATAGATAGGCTTTCTCTCCCTGACCTTTCAGGCGCTGTCCCCAGGTACAAAGGGACTGTTCATTTCTATCTGGGTTCCGTTTTCCACGAAACTGCCCTGAGGTGGATGAGGCCTCAGATATGAGCGTAGCCGACTCTAACACCAAGGCTGTTACAAATCAAGCAATGGCCACACAGCTCCCCCAAAAGGAAAGGCTAGCCTGTACAAGACTTAGGCAAATTTTTGTTTTATGGAAAATAAACAATATTTATTCCTTGGTGAGATCTTGTTGGGCCTGGGAATGAAACTAAGTGGCCATCTCTGGGTGTTCCTGGGTAGCTGCTGTGAAATGAGTCGGGGTTTTCGTGTAACTCTGCCTGGACAGATAAACACCACACAAACCTCCCACTCAGCTGTCACAGTTAGCACCTCTGCTGGCCGTCTTCAATCCCAGGCACATGGCTGCAGCACACTGGCAAGGACAGGGCCGTGTGGGAGGTGAGGGCCTGCATGGAGCTGCTGGTGCTGTCCATCTCTCAGGCTGGCAATGTGGCATCTCTCACTAGCACTAAATTCACTTTAGAAAAGCAGAAAAGACCTACAATGGCCAGTTCTCTAAAACCCTGTACATTAATTTAAAAATCAACTGGATAAAGAAAACTGTAATATAAACTTACCTGGTATATCTGGGACAATTAGTAAAAAAATCTACTAGGCAGGCCAACAGGTAGGTCTCTGAAAATGAAGAAAAGATGTTACTAAGCTGTAAGAACCATCATCAAGCTGATTTAATTAGCTTCCTTGAACAAGTGGTCCTCGGACGAAGAGACAGCATGCATAGTAAGCAGAGGTGGTCTACCTGGGAGATTGAATAGTGTGTTCAGAATGTAAAACCGTTCAGTGTCATCTCGTTGGATAAATTTATTTGGATACTGCTCTCTAGTTTCTGGTCTGTAAAAAAATGTAAAAAAATTAATTGACATACAAAAAGTTAACAACTGTAGGAAATAGTCACTGTTCAATGTTTTATTAAAATATGCTGATGGCTATGTAAAAGACAGAGAGCTCACATACGAAATCTGAGCAGCTGTGAGCAGGCTCAGGGTAAGGCCTTAAACAGCACTCTTTATAAACAACACCTAGGGCTCTCACTGTGCTAGGGAGGGGACTTAAGAACACACAACCCAACCTCTACAAGAAGGCTGTGGGGAACGATAAGACTAAAGTGAACTATTCAGCTTAAAAGGTTTAAGGAGACTACCCCATAAACAGGTGCTCACCCCTGTTATCCCAGCACTGACAGACAGGCCAGCCAGGGCAACACAGTGAAGCCCTGTCCCAAAACAAATAAAATAAAATAAAACAAATAAAATAAAATTTTAAGATAAATAAGTCTAAAAGCAGAAGGAAATGACTGTGAAGAGAGGCAAGGCCAACCTAGAAAGGATTCCTGTAGGTGCTGGTGTGCTGGCCTCTGCTGCAACACCTCAGCGGACAGTTGAGCTCCTGGGCAGAGTGTGGGACAAAGAGGAAGCCTTCCTCACCCGTCAGAGCTGTATTTTTCTCTGTTCCTCTTTATTGAAAGCAGGCCAACTTCTGACTTGACCTACTTAATTTGCAAGGCCCAGTTCAAATCAGTAAAATGCTTGCCGTGCAAACAACTTCTGTTTAGAATCCCAATGCCCACGTAAATGCTAATAAGCACTGCAGTGTGCACCTGTAACCCTAGCAATGGGGAAGGCAGAAGGGGCAGACTGGAACTCTTGCTCGCCATTCAAAGCAAAAGCACTGAGCTCCAACAACAGTATCTCACAACTAAGGTGGAGAGTGACTGAGGAACGCACCTGCCATCAACCACTAACCTGCACACACATCCCCACAAAGACAAAGAAAACAAATACAAAGCTTATACCAAGTATAAGTTGGGTAAATTCCTATTTAAGTTACTTAACTTCGGATGGTATGGACTCCAGTCGGGACCATAAAATCATCATAGTTTCTTCATCATCTTTATGAAACAAAGTTTCCAGCAAATAAAGACTAAGGAAAGCCATCTCTTTGGCTTTTAGGCAGAAGGGAACAACACTAGCACGCCTCCCTGCAGCCAGTGAGGGAAGGCTGGGTTAGTCCACCACAGGTGCAGCTACTTTAGCAGCCACAGCTCAAACTACGGCTAGCCCTCGAATTCCCAGTCAGGGGAAGACAATGCCTCCTAACAAAAGAAACAGTCTGTTTGGAGCTGGAAGGAACACTGACATCGTTTGTGATCCCAAATCCCAAGCTAAAAAGGTGTGACAAAGGAAGATGAACACTGACCTCCTTCTCAGCTCATGGCCACCGCACCTTCAAAACTGTTTCCCACCACGTTCACTCTCTCCTAAGGTCTTTTCCTTTTGCACTAAGCTTAAGTGAATCTACATATACTCACAAATGACTGGCTCTGAAATACTGCCAAGTATTTCCAGAGAAGCTACTTTGAAACTTTATGTGTAGCAAGCAGATTGATACAACTTTTTTGTTATTTGTTTGATAGAAAGTCTCATGCTAAGGATGGCCTGAATTCCGTATGACTACAGAAGTGGACCACTACCCCTAGCTTAGGCCTACGCATCTTGAATTCTAAGTTTGGCTGTAAAATTAATTTATTAAATTGCTTCTCCTCATTTTTTCCCCTCAGCCTTCCTTTTAACTAACAGCCAGAACAATGAAATCTCTTCTCAGACACAGAACAGAACCCTGGTTCATTTTCACTGGGCTCCTTGTAACAGCGACAGTATCTGGACTTGATGGGCTCAGGTCAGTGATAGCACATGTAATCATGTTCCATTTAAATCCTGCCTCCTGATACAAAAGCATCCTTTACAGCCCCAGAAGGTGCATGGTGCCTTCCTGGCCTGCTCAGAGAAGTCAAGGTAATATTCATTTTACTTATTTGTACAGTGTACATCTGAGGCATCTCTGAGCCTGTGTTATGCAATAAGGCTTGCTCAACAGCACTGTGCAATGTGCTTCAGTTCTAAGTGGGACACTGCTATGACCTCAGACTTAAAGATGTTCTGACAGAACTTCATTTGGTCATGCCTCTTACAAGTGTTGCCAAAATCACTGTCCTTAATTATTCCGATGTGACTACCATGACTTTTAGCCCTTTCCCATCAGGAATAAGTAATTCAGGAAAATTACATGAAAGCATAATATAAAATGTTTTCATTTCAAGTTGTAGTTATAACTCAAATATAGTGTCAAATTCTAATTTTTTATTTTCTTTGGTTTTTAGATTACTATGTATTCATTGTTCTGCCTGCGTGTGTGTGTGTGTGTGTGTGTGTGTGTGTGTGTGTGTGCATCATGTGCATGCTGGGTGCTTGTGAAGGCTGGG
Organism: Montemys delectorum; assembly: GCA_019843815.1. Taxonomy (NCBI): domain Eukaryota; kingdom Metazoa; phylum Chordata; class Mammalia; order Rodentia; family Muridae; genus Montemys; species Montemys delectorum. Next base: position 6,442 of record JADRCD010079015.1, on the reverse strand, counting down.
AGGGCCACAGATACCCTGGAACTGGAGGTTCAGATAGTTTTGAGCTACCATGTGGGGGCTAGAAACGGAACCCAGGTCCTATGTAAGGCCAACTAGTGCTCTTAATCACTGAACCATTTCTTGAACCTCCAAATTGTACTTTTTTTAAAAAACAAAACAAAACAAAACAAAACAAAACAACTTAGGCTGTTTCACCAAAAAAAAAAAAAGTAGATACTTATATATTTATAACTTAAATTTTACTGCTTACCAGAGAGAAAACTCCCAAATTAGCAAAGATAGCGAAGATATTATACATATAAGTTATCTGTGTTTAGACCACTACTTTTCCTCTGCTTACCCCCTCCCTCCTTTCCACTCTCCTTTTACAGTGCTGTGGATCAGACCCAGGCCCCTCCATCTGAGTAAGTGTCTACTACTCAACTGTCTTCTACCACCCTATCTTGCCATCATTCATTCATTCATTCATTCATTCATTCGAGTAAGGGTCTCTTGTCTTAGTCAGGGTGAGTTACACAACAGCCAGAGATCCCCTGAGAAATTGTCTCGGGGAAAATAAACAAACAAACATCTTTTTTTGTTTTGTTTTGTTTTCAAGACAGGTTTTCTCTGTGTAGCCCTGGCTGTCCTGGAACTCACTCTGTAGACCAGGCTGGCCTCAAACTCAGAAATCCACCTGCCTCTGCCACCCAAGTGCTGGGATTAAAAGCGTGTGTCACCACCACCCAGCACAAACATCTTAGAACTTAAGTCTAAAACTAAGTCTAGAGTGTACTTTTTTAGCAAGCTTCAAAATTAGCTTTTTTGGGTGCTATATAATTAGAAGACAAAAACAAACTATAATTCCTAATACCTTGACTATGCTTATGAAAAGAGATGACTCAATGCTAAAGGAAGAGGTGAGTGTATCTCACCTGTGCAGCAATGCCATGTAACTTACCTATCAGAGGAGCTACGGAGACAGTGAGACTGGTAAGACTTGCCACGAGAGCATAAGGACCCACACATTCAACACAGGGTACGGACGCATGCACCTTCAATCCCAGCTCTGGAGAGGCAGAGACTGCTAAATTCTCAGGCTCATTGACCATCTGGCCTAGCCAACTTGCCTGAGTCCCCTGTGACTCCCACTCAAAAAACAAGGCAGCAAGGGCCGCTGCAGGAACTCACTGCACAAACCTGATGACTTCAATCCCTGGAAGGAAGCTACAATGGAAAGAAAGCACTAACTTCTAAAAGCCGTCCTCTGACCTCAGAGGCACAGAGCACACCCCACATACATACATACAATAATAATAAATAAAATAAATATGATAAGATGGAGCATTTCTGGAACACATGCACGTGTGCACATACATTCTCTCTCCCCCCAACTCTAGAGGCTAAGGGTTCTCTGTACTCAATCTCTTGTTTCTGGGGCATGTGCACATTCCTCCCACTATCCCCCAATCCCCCTCAAGAGGCCAAGGGTTCTCTGTACTCACCCTCTTATGAAGTTAAATCCATGGGCACAAACCAAGAGGTTTCCATAGGCATCGACTTTCAAAAGATTTCCATAGAGTGTGTCAAAGACAAGTCCTCTACAGGAAAGAGAGACAGTGACAGTGCAAGTCATGCAGCAAGTCGTGCACTCAATCACTGTGCTCGAGTTTCACCTAACTCAAGCTCTGCAGCTCTCAGCCATATTCCCCAAACAAAAGAACTGTCTATGCTAAGTAAGTACCTGCATTCTAAAAAGTAAACTGCTGGCCTGGAGACATAGTTCAGTTGTAGTGCACGTGCATACTGTGTTTGAATCCCTAGGACCCATCCCAGTCTTGTGGAGGCAGATGGAAGGTAGGGCAGGGAGGATTCTCAGTACAACTAATAATATTTATTCCATGTATGTACTGTTCTGGAGTGATGGCGCCATCAAACAAGCATAAGTTACCTTGACTTTTAAGGGAGCTGCTATCTTTCTACAATAGTCCTTACTTTTTTTTTTTTTTTTTTTTTTTTTTTTGGTTTTTCTAGACAGGGTTTCTCTGTATAGCCCTGGCTGTCCTGGAACTCAACTTACTCTGTAGACCAGGTTGGCCTCGAACTCAAAAATCCGCCTGCCTCTGCCTCCCAAGTGCTGGGATTAAAGGCGTGCGCCACCACTGCCCCTTAAACTTCTTTGGACATCCAATTGCTTGTATTTTCTAGTATTCAATGTTACAAGTGGAACAAATGTGACAGTATTTCAAATAAATGTCTTTCATAATCTTAACTCTTTCCTATCAAATCCAGAAATGCAAAGTGCCAAAAGGTTCTTCCCACCAAGTTAAATGTATCCGCAGAACATATCTGCCCTCCAGAAGAAATTAAATGTATCCGAAGAACACAGCTGCCCTCCAGAAGAAGTTAAATGTATCCGCAGAACATAACTGCCCTCCAGAAGCCAAGAGGGGGCAGCTAAGATGCCTGTACTCAGCCCTCAGCTCACCAGTAGGTCTTCCTGACTCAGCTCTCTACTCGAGAGCGCAGAGAGCTGAGCACTAGGTACTTGGGAGTCTGAAGCAGGAGCAGAAAGCTCAAGTCCAGCCTGGGATACATACTGTTGAGAGAAGTGGGAGGAGGATGGGAGAGAGAGAAAAAAGGGAAGGGGGTGGAAAGAGGAGGGAGAAGATGGGCAGAGAAAGGACAGAGAACACAAAGGAAACAGTGGCAGATGACTGAGTATGTATGGAGAGCTCGGCTAATTTTAAAATCAACACTAGCAGTATTAATTTAAAACTATCTTGCAATATTACCTGGTAGGGAATGTAGAATCATATGCAAAGCTGAGCAGCTCCTGAGGATAGCCAATGGAAACTAATCTCTCCACAGTAAGCTCAAAGCCAAGGGATTCATACTCCGGAGACTTGTACACTGCACAAAGAGAAGGCTCATTAGTCAGCAGGAAGAACAGCCCATGAGAAGAGAGGCCAAATGAATGATTTTCCCAATCCCTCCTTTCTTCTTTTCCCTCAAACTTTGTATTCTGTATTATAGTCCGTAACTAAGGAAATTCAGCCATTAGCAGAAACAGGCTCTATCTGAACAGCTTTAGCCTTTTGTAAACACTTTTCCTGTATCTACTCTGATTCCCACAGTTTAGTGCTGGTGGGGGGGGGGGGGGATCTAATTCTACACAGCTATGACATTAACAATGAGTCTGAATAAACAGCCAACGTGGTAAGAGACGTGTGTATCTGTGGAGGCTTTACTATAGCCGATGTAGCAATATTCACAACAAGCTTTCCCTCTTGTCTTTATACTTTAATTTTAGCTTTTGTGGTAGTTGCTCTGTGGTCTTCTAATCAGTTTATCTGGTCTGTCTGTCAATGTTCTGCCTGTCAAATACATCTTATCGGCCCAAACAGCTGTTAGGCCTAACAATGCTACAACCTGCAAAACCATTCTTGACGAGTATCACTGCAAACAAACCATAAGAAAACACATCTAAGACAATGAGGAAAATCTATTTTGCAAACCAGGAATTAGACATTAAAATTTGGCTCATCAGACACGGTCATCACTATGGTCGCAGCAAGTAGATACATGCAAATATGTGTGTAAAACTACTTATTTCTCCCAATCTGCTCCATAAACATACTGTTCACTAAAAGCTAAATAGCACAGGCGTCAGGCTGTGGGGTTTCTCTTTATTATGTCTAAACTTTTACACAACAAAAGAGCTTGAGTATTATCACTGCAGCTCAACAATAAAATGTCACTTCTTCAAATATACTTCTTCCAATTGGTACATTTAGGTTAGCAACCTTTCTTGTTTCCAGCAGGTTAAGTCCCATTACAAAAGCCAATACAATTTCAGAAACCTGTTATTACTAAACGCCAGCCTAGACAAAGATAGCCACCCAGTTCTCAGTCTCATGAACCTGATCTCAGCTCCTGTCACGTCATTACAGCTCTCCCATCTACTATTACCATCTTTAGCTCACAGTCAAACTGGACTTTGCCATTTGTTTACCTAGTTAAACAGGTAGTGCTAGGTCTCACATCCAGGACAAACTGCTAACTTGTTGTGCCTATTAACGTATCAAAGTCAAGCATGGGTACCAGTCTCCTAGAACCTGTTCGGAGTCCTCTGGCTGGTGCCCCCTGCCTCTTACCCCGAACTCCTCAGGAACCCCTTCCAGCTGCTGTTCTTCCCTAACATGAACTCTGGACATTTTCTTTTCTTTTTTGGTTTTCCAAGACAAGTTTTCTCTGTGTAGCCCTGGCTATCCTGGAACTCACTCTGAAGACAAGGCTGGCCTTGAACACAAGGAGAGCTGCCTGCCTATCCCTCCTGAGTGCTGGGATTAAAGAAGTGTGTCACCATGCCCAGCAACTCTGGATATTTTCAAAAGCAGTTTAGATTTCTTTCCTCCCATAACTTCTACTTTAGCCTCTCTACCTATGCTATGCTCCCTCAAAACAAAAAATAAATCCTGAAGCTGTCAACATAGAATTCCAAATGTGTCTGATGTGCCTGTGGCAAAGGTAAAGGCAGTGCTGTATGCTCACGTGTATCAACAGAGTAAGAGCTGGTGACCAATAAGGCACGGTACCCCGCTACAAAACTGATTTACACTGAAAAACAAAAACTAGCATTCTTCACCTACCTTGCCCAGCCATGATGCCATGTCAATTGTAAAGCCCCTTTTGACAAAAATTCTAAAAAACCATAATAATCAAAATCCTACTTAATTCAAAAGTATTCAAGGAAAAAAACCAGTACAGCTGACTTTTTTTCCTTCTAGGATGTAGCTCATGTGAAATATTTGTCAATTATTAATATTTCAAGAAGGATAATTTGCTGAATATGCCCTTAAAATGAAGATTAAAAGCTAAATCTGGGGCTGGAGAGATGGCTCAGGTTAAGAGCACTGGCTGCTCTTCATGAGATCCTGCATTCAATTCCCAGCAACCATATGGTGGCTCACAACCATCTGTAATGGAATCTGACACCCTCTTCTGGTGTGCAGGCATACATGCAGGGAGAATAATGTATACATAATAAATAAATCTTTAAAAAGAAACAAACAAACTAGACTTTATTCCCCCACCACTCTCAAACTCATGCCTAAACTGACAATGTTCTGTGGCTGATGAGTCATAATGAATTGAACATTATGTCCATGAGACAATCTGAACTGAAAGGCAAATTGATTTAGCATTATTTTTCTTATTAAAGATTTTAAATTAAAATATAATTATATAAATTCTCCCTTTCTTGTCCTCCCTCCAACCCTCCTGTGCTTTCCCTCCAAAATTAATGGCCTCTTATTATTAATGTTGCATATATACATACCAATGCATGCATGCATATAAATATATATATATTTATATATATGTAACCTACTAAGTCCATTCAGTGTGGCTTGTATGACTATGATTTCAAGGCTGACTACTTTGAATTAAATAATCAATAGGGGCTATCCTGGGAAGAGGGCAATTCTCTATCAATAGTCGTTAGTTGCCTCCTGTAGTCCTCTAACTACTGTGGAATCTGTAAGAGCTCTCACTTCTATATTAGCATGTCTAACGGCACTGTTCCTGCTCAGGTCTTAGGCAGCTATATTACTGAGGTGTTGTGAGTGTGGCTTCCTGGCACACCTAGGAAACAATCTCACCAGTGAAAAGTTAGAAAAATAATTCTAAATCCTAAAGAAACAACAGTAAAACCAAAATAGCATATTTACACTGTGTTCAGAGGGCAAAATTTGTCAAATATTTAATGATGGTGATTTTCTATAAATTTGCCTTAGAAACACGAAGTCTCCTTTCTCTAAGTCAGTTCATGGCACTTCCCAGAAATGTGATGAGCCTTCTGCATTCAAGTGTACCTGAGTCTCAGCCAGAGGCCTTGTGCTGGGGTCTGTAACTTTTGCTCTGAACGTCTAGATTATTCAGGCCACCAAAGTGTAAGCTTGAGTGCTGAAGCACACTATACTCTTCTAATTGCTTCCAACTGGACCAGAACAGACTGCCCTAGTCTTGGGTGGGATGGATTTATCACAGAGAGTCCAAGTACTTCTTTAACAACCCTATCTATTTCACCAAGCTCTATATTAATCAGCAAGATGGACAAGCTATTGACATCTCCTCCTAAGCCTCTCGGATAATCGTTTCAGCAGTGCACACTCCCAGGTCACTAAACCATCAAACACAGCCAGAGCTGAAGGAGCACAACTGTCCTTCACAAAACAGGGCTGTAGATGCTTCTTCTAAATGCTCCTTGGGGGAAAAACAACACTTATTCTGACCTGGTTGCAAAATGTCCTGAAGCTTATGCAGTGCTGTCCTCCTCCAAAGATAAAGGTAAAGAAGCACTGAGGCAGAGGCAGGCACACCACGAGTTCAAGGACAGCCTACACTCGAGCTTCAGGCCACATAGGGCTACTGAATGTCATTCTGTCTCAAAAAAAAAAAA
>JADRCD010079013.1:0-12433 GCA_019843815.1 Montemys delectorum | reverse complement strand
CCCCCCTGGCCAGGATATAATGAATGATTAGGTGAAAGCTGATCCCATCTCTCACCCTAGAGTCATTCCCAATTGGATCCCAATCCCCCTAACCCAGTCCTGGAAATCCATTCTCACTTGCCAGAGACAAGTTCAAAAAGTCAGGCCAATGCCAGGCAACATAGGAGCCCTCTGGCCATGGTCTCTGGTCGTGGAGCAGGTACACAACCTAAGCTAGCTTAAGAAGATTAAAAGGAGAGAATTATTCTTCTGTTTGGGAGGAGGAGGAGTTTTTCTCTGAAGTGAACAAGGAAGCATGCTGTCACGGGAGTCGCTCAGAACATGGTGGCACGGCCATCTCTGGACAATGCAGGAGGCCAGTCTGCAGACAGAGCCAGTACAAAGAGTAGGGTGGAGTGGGGAGAGCTCCAGAGCAATGGAGTCAGAGCCCTGATTATTCCATGCCTGGAGCTGCTGCACTTCAGGCCTCCCCATTATGTGCCAGGAACAAGCTCTTCACTGTTTGTGCCGCCCCAGTTAGGTCTTCTGTTTTGTGATGTTAGAAGGTCTTAACTGGGACAATAAAGTTTTAGCAGCTAGCAGTTCTCAAGAATGAGCTCATGCCAGACACACTTTTTATATCTGCAATTTTATTTACTGCTTTTGACGACCTTAGAAGACAAATACAACTATTGTCCTTATTTGTAAGTGGGTTTTACTCAAGCTCTTACCGGTAGTAAATAGCAGAATCAAATCTCTGGAGCTCAGAGCCTCTGTTCTTTACCATAATGTTATATTCATTTCTATTTCAAGCAGAGGGAGAACGTGAGGGCAAGCTGGGAAGCCAGAGGAAAAAGAAGAGACGGTCGTATTCTTATTGTTTTTGTTAGCTTGTGTTGACTTGCAGTTGTTGGGGATCCAGAGCCTTGGACATGCTAGATAAGTACCCTACCATTGAGCTCCACTCACAGCTCCCTGCTTTTTTGCATTTTCCATTTTGAGATAGGGTCTCACTAAGATGCCCAGGCAGGCCTTGAACTCATGGATCTTCCTGTCTTAGCCTCCTGAGTAGCTGCAATTATAGGTCTACACCATCAGGTCTGACTGGTTTTGAGGCAGAGTTTCAGGAAACTGGTCTTGAACTTGCTACATAGACAAGGTCATGGCCTTGCTACACAGCAGGAGGCCCTGCTCCACCTCCCCACATAGGGAGCTCAAGACCAGCCTTAATTGTGTAGCGAGACCTTTTTGCCCAAAAAAGTTCCAGTAAGCCAGGCATGATGACATACTCACATAGTGCCAACACTCGGGAGTCAGAGGTAGGAGGGCCTAGATTTCAGGGTTAGGCTTGGCCACATACAAACTGTGAGGCCAACAAATCATTACATACAGTCTAGGCTGGACTTAAACTTTTTTTTTTTTTTTTTAGTTTTTCGAGACAGGGTTTCTCTGTGTAGCCCTGGCTGTCCTGGAACTCACTCTGTAAACCAGTCTGGCCTTGAACTCAGAAATCTGCCCGTGTAAACTTATTTATCTTTGTTTTCTGAGTAGGAATATTTTGCTTTGCATGTAGGTATTTGCACCATCTATGTGCAGTACCTTCAGAGGCCACAAGAAAGCACTGGATTCCTTGGTACTGGAGTTATACCCAGTTGTGAGCCACCGTGTATGCTGAAAAGCAAACCTAGCTCCTCTGGAAGAACAGCTAGTTCTCTGAGCCATCTCTAGCGCTCCCTCATAGGTTTTTTGTTGTTTGTTTGTTTGTTTAAGTGACGCAAAGTTGAGATTTATTTAGAAAAGCATAGTAGTATACACCCAAGGGTGGGTGCTGCATTTTAAAGACAATCTCCTCTCAATGGTTTTGATTAAGTGACTCGATCAACTGAGCTAATCACAATGATTTCATTGAAAAGGCAGGCCTCAACTACATAGCTACCTCTAGACTTCTGAGTTAGAGTAAGCCCCATCCAATTCTTACTGACTAAAAGGGAAGGAAAATCACTAGAGAAAAATGAAGATGTTTTTACCAAATGGGAGAGAGGAAAACTAATACATCATCTGTAGAAGAGATTCTCTATTTATGAGTCAGATGCAGGACCAGAGCCATACTGTCTTAGAAGCTAATAAACAAAGCCAGGTAGGAGAAATGGGCTGCTTCAAGACTAGTGATCCAGGAACATGGAGAGGCATGGCCAAAGGCAGGCAACAGAGAGCCTTTGGATATTTTCCATTTTTGGTGGGAGCTTTTGACAATCAAGGCCAGGACTTTGGTTGGAGAAATGACATAAAGACCAATGATGTCCTGGGTTGGGGGGAAGCCCATTGATTTAACAGTTACCAAGAATAGAACTATTTTCCATGTTGATGACTGAGTAAAGCAAGCCAAGTGCAAACATTCTTTTTGAGGTGCCCTTCCTCAACCCTACTTCCAACAAGATAGAAACACAAGGACTGGACCTGCTTTCTCTCATCCAAGGAACTCTGGGCTTAGAGATCACCAGGATGGCACCTGTGACTTAACACAGGACCACTCTGTGGAGAGGGCAGCTGTGGAAAGGACCATCTGCATGGAGAGAAGCAGAGGCTAGCATGATGGTTGATCCTGGAGACTCAGAGCAAATGTGACCGCTCATGTCTGCAAGCCCAGTGTTCACGAGGCTGAGACAGAACTGCTACAAGCTTGAGGCCAGCTACACAACATAATATGCATGTGACAAGACCCTTTCTGAACTCCTCCTACCACGGAGGAGTGGAAATGCTGGTGTTAGATAGGCCTGCTTTGAGTCTCATGTTGGTGACTTCTGATATTACCTTGGACATTTTGTAACTACCCTGAGCCTTGGTTTCCTCACAGGGATAAAAATGTATTCCTACCTAGCAGGTAGGTGATGAGGTTGAATAAGATGGAAGGCATTAAGAACCTAGCCTGTTTCTGTTTCACAGAATTGGTCAATAAGGGTGACTTCTCAGGCACGAAGTCTTCCCGAGCCCACATTCTGGCTCCAGGACAATTATTATTTCATTAATTTTGAAGTACACTCTCCTGACTGCCTACCTCCATATTTCAAATATCTTTGCAACTGGGACTCACTCTGTGCTGCAATGTAGTTTAGCTTCTGGTGTCTCCAAACAGTTCCTCAAGGTGACAGAATGTCTTTACAATCAGTGTGTTGCACTGGGCTCAGTCCTTCATATTCTGGTAACTCAATTTCTTCCGTTGTAAAATGGGTATATTAATAGTATCTGCCTTATAAAGTTGTTGTAAAAATAAAAAAAGTAAAAATTTGTTTTGCAGGTTTCTGACATATCATGAAGGGTTAGCAAATCCCACTCTTATTTTTGTTGTTATGTCAGACCAAGTGGCAAGTGGTAGGAGTGTGATGATGTGAGTATCCGCTGGCAGCAGTAACCTGGGGAGCTGTGCAGAGGTGACAGTGGGTCCGTAGGGCAATGGTGGTTCCCATGATCCAAAGGGGTACATAGAATGAGTGTGATGCTGCATGCTAGCACTTGGGAGTTGAGGTGGGAAGATTGCTAGTTCAAAGTTAGGTGAGATACATAGAAAGACTTCCATCTAGAAAACAAAACACCAGGGCTGGGGATGAAGGGATGGCTGAACCATTAAGAGCATTCATTGCTCTTCCAGAGGACCTGAGTTCAAGTTCCCAACACCCATGTCATATGACTGGCAACTATCAGTAACTACAGCTCCAGGAGGCCACAAGCCTCCGGCTCCAGTTGTTGTGGTAAATATTTGTTGGGGGTTTCTACCCCACCTTTGATTATTTAGTTCTTAAAACCTTTATATTTATAATGTATAATGCCTTAAAGCATTAGAGCTGGGCAGGTATCTACCCTCTATGTTAGTTTGTCTTCTTCCCTGTCAGTGACTCCGAGATAACCTTTGCCATGTTCTGTCTGGGCCACTCTTACTCCAACAGGCCAGCCCTCGTGGTGATGGGTTCATGACCCGCTTACCCCATGGCACCTTCTTCACCTATGTCTCCTTCTTCTCATCCTTTGTGGTCTCTGCCTCAGATCCCAAAGCCACAATTCGTGCCCTGCCATACCTACCTCTCTTCTGCCCAGCTACAGGCTGAAGGCATCTTTACTAACCAAGAGTTTTAAACTAAGGAGCAAGGTTTGTACCAGCATATATGGGAATTCACACGTCTTGAGGTAACTAGACCTTGGAATACAGAATTTAGCATTACAATACATAGCAACAGGTCAACCTCAACACACACTGGCACTTACACTCATGCGTACATACCCACACACAGACATAGACACCCACACATAATTTTAAAATAATAAACATAAATCTTAAAATTAGGGGGGAAAAAAAACTAAGGAGGAGCAGAAAGAAGGAGCAGTGGTTTGGAAGCTGACAAGCAGCTGATGGAATACAAAAAGGCAGAGGGAGCAGATTTACAAATGAAGATCAGCCGGGCGGTGGTGGCGCAAGCCTTTAATCCCAGCACTTGGGAGGCAGAGGCAGGCGGATGTCTGGGTTCAAGGCCAGCTTGGTCTACAGAGTCAGTTCCAGGACAGCCAGGGCTACACAGAGAAACCCTGTCTCAAAAAAACAAAAAAAATAAGAAGATCAACCATGACAGGACGCCAAGGCAGCTGCCCTGTGGGCATGGGATGGTTGGTTATCAGACTGTGCTAGCATATGTCCTCATTGCACTTGGATATCCCCTACTTATAGTAGCCACCAGTGTAGTCATTGTTATATGCTTTTGTACTAATTGATAATTATTATATTACAATAATTTAAGACATCAAACCTGTGAGTCAGATCAGATCATAGTATTAGGTCATTTTTGTAGAAGATATCAAGGTTCAAAGAGATAAACTGTCATGCTCAAAGTCATGTGGCTTTTAAGTGGCAGAGCTGGAATTTGAATCAGGGCTCTGCCACACTGCTTCTTGAATTCAGTCCACCAGCATCTCTCAGTCTATCTAGAAGCGATTTCTTCCCTCCACACAGACCCCCTTCTTGGGTCTCTGTCTCCTGAGCACACAAATGCCAAGCTCACGAGTCATCTGTTTTGCCAAAATTCTGTTCCGATTTGATAAACTCTAGCAAGGCCAGCTCACTCAGCATGATTCAGCCAGAGAGAATAGCAAGGCTGCATGCCCGGCATGCCGACCAGCTGAGCTCAGGCAGGATGGGTGGTGTTCAGGAACCTCAGCCTGACAGATGGCTCCACTCGGCTGTCTTCATGGGCCTGGTGCCAGGTGCCACAATCACTCTCTGCGGGAGGGAGCTGTGGGAGCCTAGTTCTGTGAGTATCACACGTGTGGGTATATGGGTATGTGTATGTACTTAGGGAGCACACAGGAGCGAGGGTGTTTGTGATTCATATGCTCACTTGGATGTTTGTGTACGTTTGTCTATGTGCACACGCCTGGTGTGTCTCTTGTGTGTACATTCAGAGGTGTGTGTATGTTCAAGTTTCAAATCTGCATTCATTCTGGTTGTGTGTGCTCACACCATGAAAGAGGAAGGCAGAGATGTGGGGGAAGAGAGAAGGAGTGGTTGCTTTTGAGTATCCCCACTCGCAGGGAAAGCTGCTGCATGCCCCTTCCCTCAGATCTGCCCTCATTAGCCAGCCAGCAGCAACAGCAACAACAGGAACAGCAACAGTAATAACATAAACAGCAGCAGCAGCAGCAACAGCATGCAGCAATAGCAGCAGCAGCAACAACAGCATGCAGTAGCAGCAGCAGCAGCAGCAACAACAACAACATGCAGCAATAAACAGCAATAGCAGCAGCAGCATGCAGCATGCAGCAATGACAGGAGCAGCAGCAGCAATCATCCCATTCCCATTGTGAAATGTAGGCTGTGAATGAATTTCAGATTTCTAAACACAGCTTCTGGACTATGTTTTCCCATAAGATAGAGATATTAACGGTCTGTGAATTTAGGGTTCCTCTAAAACGCTCGTGACCAGAATAATAACCTCAGACATATCATTTCACATACATTTTCATGGAGCTCACAAGGTACTCTCCAAAACCTAGCAATGGATCTTTGATTAAGAAAACTAAACATTTGTACAGCATGTAGGGAATGCCACCTAGAGTAAGACCTGCTTAGGGAGTCCACAGGAGAATTGCATATAGATACATTGTAATAAATAGAGAGTCCACAGGAGAATTGGATGCAGATACATTGTAATAAATAGGGCACTGCAGTAAGTTCAGGGACAGATGGGTGGAGAAATTGCCAGAGGGGCTCCAGGAATGATCCACCAATCCACCAAAGAGGCATATACTCAGGCCAGACATAGAAATGCGAGAGGCAATTGTGAAATTGCAAAGACAGGGAAGGACATAAAGAGCAGAGGGATGCTCTGTGTGGTCTGAAAGAGAGTCTTGGAGCCGCTGGTGGAGGGCCCGATGCATTACTAGACTAAAGGTTCTGGAGTTGTATGAGCAAGAAATAGTCTGACCTAATGAGTGATTTGCAGAAATCAAAACACACCTAGCATTTCCCAGAGAGCAAATAGAAATCTGTTGCAATAGTCCCTTTGAGGGAAAATGAAGATGTGAGCAACACTATGTGGGGAAACTAGAGGAAGGGTTTGCACTAAAGATATTTAGCAGATAAATCAGTCAGGAATCAGGTTCTGCTCCTGGGAAGCAGGAAAGGAAGAGTGTTGCTGGCTTTCGTATTCTAACTTGCCAGAAAGATAGATGTTTGTGCTGTTTGCTGAGCTGGATCCACAGCACTATGGGATAGCCTCTGGGAAGGACAGGGATTGGGGATACAATACAGAGCCATCCAAGGAGAGATTTACACTAAGAAATTTGCTATGTAGATGTGGAGTGCTGGGAAAAGAGATTCGGAAACAAATCTGTGAGTCATGAGAGATGGATGATAAATGAAGTCATGGGTGGTGGTTGAGATCAGTAAGGAAGAGGGAAGATGTCACAGAACAGGGCTGAGGATGTAAGGGTGAAGGAGACAGTGAGAAAATTCTTGGGATCTGGAAGAACTAGAAGAGATTAGAAGAGAACTGACTCCTGGAAGCTAAAAGTACACAGAATTTGTAAGAATGAGGACATGGTCATTAGTGTTGAAGGCTAATGTAAGGTCAAGTAGGCTAAGGAATGGCGTAAAGCAGAATAGGAGGGGCTCTTTTATGCTGTTTATTGACACTGTGATCACAGCATCCCTGGACTACTCCAGGGAATAGGCACCAAATTTGAGCAATGGGAGTGCATAGCACAGGTGACTGTAGGAGGCTGCTAGAACAAAGGACTCCAACCTCTGAACAAGACAGGATAAGAAGCATTAGTTTAACATCCTGCCGAAAACAATGATAAACAAGGCAAATGCATGAAACAACTGTTTCAGAGCAGAGAACAGTAGCACAGGATGCTAAGTGTTGAAGCAGGGGCCAAAAATAAGACGGGTCCTCATACCACATCTGTTTGCAATGTGGAGAGTTTGCAGGCTGCAGGGCACAGAGAGGCATCCAAAGTGGAGCTGCCACAGTCTCTGAGAGGAGGAGTTAGAACTGGTTGTTCAGGGAAGCTAAGATGGTTAGTGCTCATGGGACACAGAGAGATCTCCAGAGTTTCAGAGAGAAGGGCCTGTTGAATCTCTACCATAGTGGTTTGCAACCTGTGGGTTGTGACCACTTTGAAGGTTGCATATGAGATATATTATACATCAGATATTTACATTACAACTCATAACAGTAGCAAAATTACAGTTATGAAGTAGGAGTGAAAATAATTTTATGGTTGGGGTCACTGCAACATGGGGAACTATATTAAAGGGTCAAAGCAGTAGGAAGGTTGAGAACCTCTGCTCTCCCTGAATATAGTGACTAACCACACAGAAGAAGGCAGCTGAAGGCCAAGGAAAGGATGCTGGGAGCAGACAGGTGCAATGCACTTTGGAACTCACACAAGTTGGAAGTAGTTCGTATTCTCAACAACCAGAGTGGAGAAACCTTTTATTAAGCCTGGGGAGAATGCCCAGAAGGATGTTGCCTGATACTGAGGCCAACTTAGTCGTAGAATAGGCTTCACTCCCAAAACTACAAAGTAATCTCAAAGGTACCAAACTGTGTCCAAGTAAGTTAACTACATCCTGGAACAAAGCTCCAAACAAGGAAATGAAGAAGTCCAGCACAGACAATGTAAAGTTCATAGACATGAAAAAAGATAGGAAATTATGACTCACAGTAAAGAGAAATATCAATTAATAAAAATAGACCTATATTGACAGAATGAGAGAATTAGAAGAACAATACATCAGATATTATAAGTATACCTCACCTCATATAGTTAAGAAGACAGAACAAAGCATGAGTGTGTTGAGGAATGGGGTGGATGACGTAAAAAAGGCCAAACCAAACCTAAAGAAGTAGGAAGTACCATATTCAGATGAAAATATAGTAGACGATAGCAACAGATTATACATTGTGGAAGAAACTATTAGTGAACTAGAAGTCATAGCAACAGAAATATTCCAGGATGAAGTATATTTTTTTAATGTCTTAAAAGAATTAGCTGGCACTAATTCTTTTAGCTGGGTTGGTGGCTCATCCTGGTAATCCTAGCACCCAGAAGGTTGGGACAGAAGAATCACTGTCAGTTTGAGGCCTTCTTGGGCTGCATAGTATGTTTGAGCACAGCCTAGGCTACAGTGAGACTCTGTCAAAGGACAACAAAACAAACAACAAAAAGAAAATGAAATATCTGCAAGCTATGAGTTCCCAATGTATGTCTAACTGTAAATTGCAGAAGGTGTAGAACAAAGTATTAACTCCAATTTTTCTCTTTTTCACAGAGATCTGTCTGACTATGACTCCCAAAAGGTTAGAACTAAATGTGTGCACCATCATACCTGGCCCAAAATTTCCATAACGAAAACTATAAACTCATAGAACCAAGACCACTGGGAAGAGAGTGAGCTCACAACTAACCCTATCAGAAAAGTCAGCCACCAGCTTGGTTAAAAGCCCACACCAGAGTCTCCATTCAGAAGGCCCTAGCTCCAGCTATGGGTCATACCTTACAACATAGGTTTTTTACATGAAAAAAAAATCAAGGACATTCACCTCTTTACAAAAAACAAAAACAAAAACAAAAACAAAAAACCAAAAAAAACTAACAAACCATTCATCCAAGGAAAGTAAACAAACTGGTAATGAGAACATGAAAAGATGCTTTTGTCAATAATAAGATAAAAACTAGAGCAAATATCACTATATACTCACCAGGAATTCAGAAATAAAGCCATGTAGAGTATTAACTGCTCATGAGGAGAAAAATCTGAGTATGGCTGCTTTGGACAACAGTTTTCTGCTTCTTAAAAGGTTAAGCATGTTAGGCATGATGGCACATACATTTAATTATCATGTCAGTTAACACATTAATGACAACCCAGATCGGGTACCAAGATGTACTGATGTTGCGTTAAGAGATGAAGACAGGAAATTCCTCTTGGATTAATTTAACCAGAATGAGCCCAAATTTGAGTTCTCCATCTTTCTATCTTTCATCTCTCTGCAGTTTGTGGTTACTGGGCTGTCTGTCATTTGTCTGTTGTGTGTGAATGATCTGTCCCTGTTGCCTGTGCCTAAAGAAGGGGTTTGTTATGTATTCATTGAACAACACAGAAAACATGCTGGAATTCTTTTCTGAAAATTTTTGCAGAGTCTCATAAGGGAAGAGGGTATTTACTGGCCCCAAGTGACCCAGACTAGCACTTAAACCTCACACAGGTATTATCTACCTACCCTAACACATTGCTTCCAATTTTGTGGTTGGTATTTGTTCCAAGGTTGCTTTCAATTTGTTGGCCGCTTTCAGTAAATGATTACTACAACATACATGCATCATTCTGCATCAGTGACATGAAAGACTTCATAATTTAAGATTAAAGCTCTGCATTTGGCTTAGGTCTTAAAAGCTGATTGCTTAGGAAATTCAAGACACAGTTTGGTTACACTGTTCTTTTAAAGGCAGATTAAGCCAAAACTGGCTGCTGTGTTAGTCACTTTTCTGTGAAATATTGCTGTGAAAGGCACCAGGACTAAGACAACTTATAACACTGGGGCTTACAGTTTCAGGAGAGCAGAGCAAAGTCATGACGGTATGAATAGCTGCAAGCTTACATTTTGTCTGCAAGCTGGAATCAGAAAGAGAAGAGGACCTGAAGAATGGTATGAGTCTTTTTGAAACCTCCAAGTCCACCCCCAGGTGACACACCTCCTCCAACAAGGCCACACCTCCTAATCCTTCCCAAATAGTTCCACCAACTGGGGACTAGGTTCAAACAGATGAGCCTATGGGGGCCATCCTCAGCCAAACCACTACAAGAGCTTGATTGTATTGTTTTCTTGAGTGCAAGTTAAACCTAAACAGGATGAGTACACAGTAGGACAGCAGGTTAGATACTTGTTCTTAAATTATTAATAACATAGCTTCAAGGTCAGGGAAAATTAAATTTATTTGAAGGCAAAAACTATTTCAGAAAAATATTCCACCACAAACTCCAGCACTCAAGAGGCAGATGCATGTGGATCTCCCTGGTTTGAGGCCATCCTGTTCTACAGAGGAAGTTACAAGACAGCCAGGGCTGCAAATTAAGGCCCAGTTTCAAAAAAAAAAAAAAAAAAAAAGTGTTAAACACACTTAGGAGAACACTGTTTTTTTTTTTTTTTGAGATTAAAAGCAGCCTAAATGGCTTGGCAAGGTTCTACTGAGAAAATCAGAAAAGAAATAAAGAAAATATAAAAAGAAAAGAAAGGAGAAAGCGGGCTAGAGAGATGGCTCAGCAGTTAAGAGCACTGACTGCTCTTCCGGAGGTCCTGAGTTCAAATCCCAGCAACCACATGGTAGTTCACAACCATTCGTAATGAGATCTGAAGCCCTCTGCTGGTGCATCTGAAGATAGCTACAGTGTTCTTACATATAATAAATAAATAAATCTTTAGGCAGGAGCGAGTGGGGCTGGCTGACCAGAGTGAGCAAACTTTATGTCCAGCAACCACATGATGGCTCACAACCATCGGTACAGCTACAATGTACTCATACACATAAAATAAAATAAAATAAAATAAATAAATAAATAAATAAATAAATCTTTAACAAAAAAAAAAAAAAAAAGAAAGGAAGGAGAAAGCTGGGGATTGATGATGGCCCACAGTTGATCCCTCTGTAGCAAACAATGTTATAAGTTAGGCACAAATTTACAAAGGTTTATTTGGTTTTGTTTGTTTGTTTGCTTGTTTGTTTGTTTTTGTATTATCAGGGATCAAACCCAAGACTTGGGTCAAGGGTAGGAAAAGACATCACCACTGAACTATATCTCTAGGTCCTGCTATAACTACAACATGTAATTTAAATTCCTGTCTCAGTTTGCTTTTTATTGCTCTGATAAAACACTATGGCCGGGCAGTGGTGGCGCATGCCTTTAATCCCAGCACCTGGGAGGCAGAGGCAGGTGGATTTCTGAGTTCAAGGCCAGCCTGGTCTACAGAGTGAGTTCCAGGACAGCCAGCACTACACAGAGAAACTCTGTCTTGAAAAACAAAGCAAAACAAAACAAAACAACACCATGACCCAAAGCAACATGGGAAAAAAGGGTTTATATAGCCTAGATATTACTCAGATCATAGTCCATCATGAGGGAAGCCAAGACAGGAACTCAAACAGGTCAGGAACCGAAGCAGAGGCCATGGAGCAATGCTAAGTATCAGCATGTTTTTTCATGCAACTAGGACCATGGACCCAGGGGTGGCACCAATCATTGTGAGCTGGACCCTCCCACATCAATCATTAATCAAGAAAATGCTCTATAAACATCCTGACAGGCCAATCTGATGGAGACGTTTTTCACAATTTGAGATTCTCTCTTCTCAAGTGACCCTAACTTGTGTCAAACTGACATAATGGCACACAGTATTGGATGATTTGAGAACACATCATCTATAGCAGAGGAGGGGATAGGTTGGGCAGGATTGCCTACCTCGTCCAGCTTTTAGCCATATATTATGAATGTCAAGGTTAATTTCCAGGTATTTGCTCTGGATGGTCTAACCTTGATCAGTTACAGCTCTGAAATGCTGATGCTTCAGACAATACCCACCCAAGGCCTAGGAAGGGAGTGACAGCGGGAATAGAGTAGGAGCTGGAGAAGAGAATGTCCCAAGAAAAAAGCAGAGCGCACAATACACCGGTGGACACTCAGGCATGTAGCATAGTGGCTAACTCAGAGCTGACCTTTGCAGATGGCATAGAGACAGGAGCATACTAAAAATGGAAAGGAGAAAACTTAGGGTGGCATCTACGGTCTGTAGTCAGTAGTCTTGCTGCGAAACACTCAACCGCCTTGTCAGGGAACTCCTGAGGAGGCGCTAAGAAGAACAGAACCTTTGTTCTGTTAGTATTACAAAGTCAGTAACACCTGATTATT
>JADRCD010079005.1:17093-28622 GCA_019843815.1 Montemys delectorum | reverse complement strand
GTTTTTTTTTTTAGAGACAGGGTTTCTGTGTAGGATTGGCTGTCCTCACTCTGTAGACCAGACTGGCCTCAAACTCAGAAATCTACCTGCCTCTGCCTCCCAAGTGTTGGGATTAAAGGTATGCACCACCACTGCCCGGCCAGCAATGCATAATGTTATATTTACCTTCCATTGAATATTGCCAGCCCAGAATGATTATACCATCCTGTGTGGCTTCTGCATACCTGATTACAGTGTGCCATTTAGCTTCAGGAGTTTGTATTCATTACAAAATAAATTCATGACTGAACCAAGCTCTGTGATATTCACCAGCCACCTCATGGCTTCTCCCTTCATAAATAATCATTAACCTGTTCAGAAGACTGTTAGCTTTATACAATGCAACATAAGAGGAATTTCCAGATCTGCACTAAGTGGACCATAGTCTTGTTAGTTAAAGACCAAAAATGATGGAAGAATATGTTGATGCCTATGTAGAAGAAAATGACTAGGAGGGTGATGATGGTTAAAATTAAGCCACATGGTGCTGGAGAGATGGCTAAGGAGTTAAGAGCACTGGCTGCTCTTCCAAAGGAGCCAAGTTCAATTCCCAGTACCCACATGGCAGCTCATAGCCATCTGTAACTCCAGTTCAGAGGATCCAACACCATCAAACAGGAAACAAAATACCAATGCACTAAAAAGTAAATACATTTTTAAAAACTTGAATAAAATGAAAAAACTTAAATCACGGGAGGAAGGCTGCTACTGAATGAGTGGGTACCTTTTTCCTAATGATTTGTAATTTTACTGAGGGGGTGGGGAAGAAACACCTCAATGTCTGACAAAGTATGGCAGACAGTAAACATGAAGGGAGCACAAAGGTAAACAAAGAGAGGAAAGGGATAATATGGGACTAGCAAGTAATGACTAACTCAGGAAAATTCAGGAATGGCATGAAGGTTTTCTTCAAGTAATCAAAAGACTTGAGAAAAGATTAGGGAATGGGATAGGCTTATTCATTCAGAAGTCAAATACTTTAACTGTGAGTCTTGAACAAAAACCTAGAAGGAGAGAAATCTTTCAACATCTTGAAGAGATCACTCAGAGCTATCAAAAGAGGAGATGGGCCATCTTGAAGACAAAGATTTTCTTCAAGTTGAAGGTGACTCAACATTGTAAGAATTGAGTAAATAGGGATATCTCAGAAAAACACCAGGAGGCCAGGAATTTCCATTAAGCTTAAAGTCAGGGAGCTTCAAAAGAATTTACTGAATAACCTCTGTCCCCCAGGAGATGCCCCAATCACAAGGAGTAACATCCAGTTCCAGGAAATGTCCCAACCACAGTGGGGGGGACAGATCTCTCACCACCCCTTCTGCTTGCCAAGGTACCTCTTCACCTGGGGCACAAAGAACGATGGACTCCACTGATGAGAGATATGAGAGATAATCAACTCATGCTGTAAACTAAAACCTATATTCTGAAAAGGTATAAAGAGTGTATGCTTTTGTTCTTCGGGGTCTCCTCTGCTCCGATTGTGGAATGACAAACCTCTTCTTATTGCATCTATCGATCTGTGTCTCTGTGACCGGGACATCCTGGATGTAAGACTCAGCTCACTGGATCTTACATTTAGTGCATTGGCTGGGAACCGTCCTCCTCAAGGGACCAATGACTAGAGATTGGAGGATCACTCGAGTAGGTACTACAGTTGTTTTCATTTGTATCTGTTTAAACATCTATCTGACTTTTTGAATCTGTGACTCCTTGAGTCTCTGCGGCCGCAAGGAAGTTTGGTTTCGGTTCGCAGTTAATTGGTGGTTGTTGACAGGAGGTAGTCTTGTGGGGTGGGTAGATGTGCCATAACGTCGCGGACTATAAGAGTCCTGGAGGATGTGCCAGACTCTGTCTGGGAAGTAGGATCTGAGAGGGTTCGACTTCATCTGGGGATGGTGGCAAGGAAGCTGGTACTGAGTTCTTTTGTTTCTTGTTTGTGGTGCTCATGGCGGGGGCGCCTCAGTCTATCAATTTCTGTCATTTTGTTTGCATATGGACTTGGACTGACGATATTTTTGGACAGCATGGGGCAAACTGTGTCTACCCCCTTGAGTTTGACTCTTAAACATTGGGCAGAAGTTAGGTCTAGGGCCCACAATATCTCCATAGAAGTGAAAAAGTATAGATGGAAGACTCTTTGTGCCTCAGAGTGGCCTTCTTCGAGGTCAGGTGGCCAGCCAATGACTTTTTCTTGGACCCCTATTCAATTAGTCAAACACTGTGTCTTTGGGGTAGGCCCTGGGAGTTACCCAGACCAGATCCCGCATATCCTGGTCTGGGAAAATTTGGTGTGTAACCCCCTCTGCTGGGTTCGTTCATGGGTGTCTGTCCTCATTGTACAGGACCAAGCCAAAAAGAATGTTCTCTTGGACACCAGGGCTGACCTCCTCCTCTTGGACTCCACTCCTCCCTACCCTCCCATTGAGAAGGTCCAGCCACAGGACCCCCGGCACCGTTGGCTGCGGTCGGCTGCGGGTCCTTCAGCCCCACCAGAGGAGGAAAGAGGTGCAGAAGCTTCTCCATCAGAACTGGAGGGACCTGCTCACTGGATCTGCAGCAAGAAAGGAACAGTCCCTGACCAGACCAGTATTTTGTCCCTCTGGGCCTATGACCCACCTCATCCTATGATCAAGGACACCAGCCCTGCAGCTGATTTGTACAACTGGAAGACCCACAACCCATCCTTCCCTGAGAACCCTCAGAGCCTGAATAACCTCATTGAATCCCTCCTCTTTTCCCATCAGCCCATGTGGAATGATTGTCAGCAATTGTTTCACCACCGAGGAGAAAGAGCATATCCTCCTCGAGGCCAGAAATAATGTCCCTGAGGCAGACGGGCGACTCTCCCTTCTACCAGTAGATACTGATGTGAGTTTTCTGCTGACCATATCGGACTGGGACTTCAACACGACTGAAGGTAGAGACACTTGAAAGTTTTATGCCATTCTCTGTTGATAGGTCTCAGTGGGGTGAGATACCCTACTAATTTGACTAAGGTAAGAGAGGTGGTCCAGGGTCCAAATGAGTCTCCCTCGGCTTTCTTAGAGATGCTCAGGGAGACTTTCCACCAGTTTACTCCTTATGATCCCAGCAGTGAAGAACATAGGGCTATTGTCACGGTTGCTTTTATCAACCAGTCAAGCTGAGACATCAGGAAGAAGTTGCAGAAGCTAGATGGGTTGCAAGATAAGTCTTTGAGAGAGTTAGTACAGGTGGCTGAGAAAGTATTTCATAACTGGGAGACAGAAGAAGAAAAAGAAGATGGGAAACAGAGCAAGAAGCTAGAGAATTAAGAAGAGAAAAGAGACAGGAAAGGAATCTTTATAGAATCTTGGTCACAGAGTCTAGGGAACCTAGTAAGATAGCGCCTGGTAAACAAAGAGAATCCCTGGCCAAGGATCACTGTGCTTACTGTAAAGAAAAAGGGCATTGGATGAGAGATTGCCCCCAAAAGAAGAAAAAGGGGCCCTATGTGTCAGACAGAAAGCCGGAGGGGCCTAAAGTGCTGGTCATTCAAGAGGACAGTGACAGTGAATAGAGGGGACAGGTTTCAGATCCCCTCCCCAAACCCAGGGTAACCCTTAGTGTGGAGGAGAAGCCCACTCAGTTTTTGGTGGACATAGGGGCACAGCATTTGGTCCTCTTACAATCAGATGGGCCAATTTCCAAAAAGAAGTCCTGGGTCCAAGGGGCCACAGGCAACAAACAATATTCATGGACTACCGGAAGAACAGTGGACCTAGGCATGGGCTGGGTATCCCACTCGTTCATTGTCATCCCAGAATGCCCTTGCCCCTTGTTAGGTAGAGATCTCTCACTAAGATGGAAGCATAAATCCATTTCCTCCCAGAAGGATGCCAAGTCAGGGGCCAACAAGGAGAACCCATCCAGGTGCTGACTATGAAATTAGAAGATGAGTACCAACTCTTTGAGAATAAGGATTGCAGGCCTGAAGATATAGATTGGTGGTTACAGAATTTCCCACAGGCTTGGGCTGAGACAGCAGGAATGGGGAAAGCTAAGAACCAGCCTCTGGTCTATGTAGACCTAAAGGCCCAGGCCAGCCCAGCAACTGTTCGCCAGTATCCTATGTCCAAAGAAGCCTGAGATGGGATCCGGTCCCACATCTTATGCCTCCTCCAACTGGCGATCTTATGGAGGTACCAGTATACATGGAATATTCCTCTCCTCCCAGTCCAATGACTATCAACCTGTCCAGGACCTCAGAGAAGTGAACAAATGGGTGTCCAACCTCCACCCTAGAGTCCCTAACCCGTATAACCTGTTGAGTTCCTTACCTCCCTCTAGCATCTGGTATACTGTACTGGACCTCAAAGATGCCTTCTTCTGCCTATCACTGGCCCCTAAGAGCCAAGAGTACTTTGCCTTTGAATGGAAAGACCCTGAGTCAGGTATAACGGGCCAGCTCATGTGGACCTGTTTGCCTCAGGGCATCAAGAACTGCCCCACTATTTTTGATGAAGCTCCACACCAAGACCTAGTTGCCTTCTGAACATTCAATCCCCAGGTAACTCTTTTGCTGTATGTAACCTTCTTCTGGCTGCATCCCACAAAGAACTGTGTTTAGAAGGGACCAAATGTCTTCTCATGGAACTGGGAAAGTTAGGCTATGGCACCTCAGCCAAGAAAGCCCAAAATGTCAGTTACCTGGGGTACTTGCTCAGGGAGGGGAAGAGATGGCTATCAGATGCCAGAAAAGAAACTGTTTCACATCCCACCGCCCATGAGTCAGAAACAGGTTAGAGAGTTCCTGGGCACGGTAGGTGTCTGTTGCCTATGGATACCCGGGTTTGCAGAGATGGCATCCCCTCTCTATCCTCTCACCAAGAATAAGCAGCATTTTGTGTGTGTGGGAAAAGAATAAAGGGCTTTCAACACCATGTCGGCCCTGGCCCCAGGGATCCCTGATGTAACTAAGCCATTCCACCTGTATGTGGCAGAAAACAAGGGCATAGTGGGCATAGCAAAAGGGGTCCTGACACAAAAACTGGGACCATGGAAGAGACCGGTGGCATACCTCTCAAAAAAATTAGATCCTGTGGCCTCCGGGTGGCCTGCCTGTCTGAGGATCATGGCCATGGTTGCAGTGTTGGTTAAAGATGCTAATAAGTTAACTTTGGGAAAGACCTGGTAATATCAGCTCCACATGCCCTAGAGAGTGTAGTCCACCAGCTCCCTCCCCCCCCATCAATGGCTCACCAATGCCCAAATGACCCATTATCAGACCTTGCTGCTCAACTCTAACAGGATCATGTTTTTCATCCCCCATGGGCTTAAATCCAGCCACCCTTCTCCCACACCCTGACCTCGAGCCTCCTATCCATGACTGTCAGCAAGTGCTCACTGAAGCACATGGCTGGCACAAAGACTTGTCTGACAGGTCCTTGACTGACACAGAAGAGACTTGGTTCACAGATGGGAGCAGTTACCTAGAAGAGGGGCAGAGGACAGCAGGTGTGGCTGTGGTGGATGGGTAATAGGTTGTATGGGCACAGACTTTGCCAGAGGGAACCCCTCTGCTCAGAAAGCTGAGCTCATCGCTCTCACAAAAAAGCTCTTGAGCTAGGAGAAGGCAAAAATATCAACATTTACACGAATAGTAGGTATGCCTCCGCTACAGCCCCTGTCCATGGCACCATCTACCATCAGCAAGGACTACTGACCTCGGGAGGAAAAGAAATCAAGAGCAAACTGAGATTCTGGCATTACTAGAAGCCTTGTACAAACCAGCAAAAGTGAGTGTTATTCACTGTACAGGCCACCAAAAGGGTGATTCCTTTATAACTCGAGGAAATAATTTGGCAGACCAAGAAGCTAAGGAAGCAGCCTCTAGAACAACTCCAGTGATGGTGGCCAGAGAGCCTGAATTGCCTGAACTTAAGTTCCAGTACTCCACTGAAGACCTGGCGGTCATCTCAAGGGATGCTGAGAATCGTTTTGATCAGAGAAAGGGGGTCTAGATGACCCCCATCAGGTAAAAGAATATTACCATGAGAAAAGGCAAAGACAATGATAAAACAAATGCACTAATTGACCCATGTAGGGGTAAGCAAGTTAACACTAACTGCCTTGAGGTCTAAGTATCATATTTCAGGACTAAATCATCTGGTAGAGCAAGTGGTTCACAACCATGTACTCTGTCAGAAGGTAAACGCTTGCAGAAACAGAATTGACCCCAGTAAGTGGTACCGAGGGGACCTGCCAGGAGTCTACTGGGAAATAGACTTCATGGAGATAAAACCAGGTAAGTATAGCTGCAAATATCTCCTAGTTTTCATAGATACCTTCTCAGGATGGGTAGAAGCTTTCCCTACCAAGCAAGAGACCACAACAGTAGTGGTTAAAAAGATACTAGAAGAAATTTTCCCCCAATTTGGAGTGCCCAAGGTAATCAGATCTGATAATGGCCCTGCCTTCATTGCCAAAGTAAGTCAGGGAGTGGCCAAGTATTTAGAGGTCAGTTAGAAACTTCATTGCATTTATGGACCTCAGAGCTCAGGACAGGTAGAGAGGACTAACAGAATTCTAAAAGAGGCCATGACAAAATTGGCCACAGAGACTGGCGCAAACTGTGTGATGCTCCTTCCTCTGGCCCTGTTCAGGGTCAGAAATACCCCTTCCCACTTCAGTTTAACTCCCTTTGAGATCCTATATGGGACCCCAACACCCCTAACTCTATTAGGAGATGTTGTTGAGCCAACCTGTCAAGTAATAATGATTTGTATGTCAGATTAAAAGGGCTGCAGGTGGTACAGAAAGAAGTTTGGTCACAGCTGGCAGCGGCCTACGAGCCAGGGACCCATGAGACATTGCATCAGTTCCAGGTCTGAGATACAGTCTACATACATCAACACTGAGCCCAGACACTTGAGCCTTGCTGGAAAGGACCACACCTAGTGGTGTTGACCACCCTGACAGCCATCAAGGTAGATGGAATAGCTGCCTGGATCCATGCATCCCACATGAAGGCAGCCACTCTGGGAGAAGAAAAGGACAAAGCTCAAGACTGGATGGTTCCGATTACTGAGAACCCTTTAAAATTAAAAGTCACCAGGAGAACCAAAGATGAGACTCCTCCTCCTGACAATGGTACTGTATCTTAGTTCCTTTCCCTTGGGCCCATCCAGTGTCACCAGCCACGTAACTCAACCTGGATGGTAATAAATGGAGCAGGAGACATAGCATGGAACATGTCCAGGATTACTATGCCCAACCAGTGGTGGCCGGACATGTTCCCTGACATCTGCAAACTGGCTGTTGGGGCTAAGGGCTGGGAGCTACAGGGACACTCAGATCAAAAGGTTCCCTGGACCTATAGGTCAGATGAATGGACACATCAGAGACATGCATGGGGAGGTTGCTGTAATGGCCACTGGAGGAGTATGCTCCAGAAGCAAGAATTCTATGTTTGCCTTGGGTACTATCGGGATAGATCCCTCAATCCTAAGTGTGGGGGTAAGCTTGATTTCCATTGCAAAAGTTGGGGGTGTGAGACTTCAGGACAGGCATCTTGGAATCCTACTTCAAGTTAGGACTATATCAAAGTAGCCACTAATTATCCTCTCCTAGGCTGGGACAGGGAACCCTCAGTGGAAGAGTGCAAATGGAACTGGTGTCACCCACTCTGTGTTACTTTCACTGAGAAGGGAAAAAGGGCTACAGATTGGATGAAAGGACTATTATGATGAAGCGTTAATATTCACTGTTAAATTACGGGAAGAGGCTCTTTATACCTCCCTCGGCCCCAACTCAGTTCTAAATCCTGTCAGATCCCAGAAACCCCCTGCTACTCCCCAGCAGTCAAAAAAAAAATGGTCATACGTACAGTGGGCATGCCTCCTATGGTGTTCACCACTGAGCCCCTAAAAGAAGGCTTCCACTTATCTAATTTAGTTGAAGAGGCTCTTAAAGTTCTTAATGCTACCAACCCCATGGCTACAGAATCATGTTGGCTCCCCCCTATTATGAAGGCACAGCATTTGTAGGAGCTGTCAATCAGACAAGAGATATCAGACAAGACAAGATGCAAAATATCAGGCTTATGTTGTCTGAAGTCACTGGACAGGGATTATGTATAGGAAAGATTCCCCACTCACAGGAGTTCCTCTGTAATCAAATCTTGTCTATCCCTCTTGGTGGGGGATACCTCTTGCCACGTCCTGAGAGGTGGTGGGCTTGTTCCTCGAGACTCGCCCCTTGGGTCAATCTGCAAGTCCTGAGCGATATCTAGGACTTCAGTGTTCTGGTACAGTTAGTCCCTAGACTTACTTACCACCCTTATGAGGAGCTTTTGTCCCATTGGGATGGAGGACTGCTGAGGGCCAAGAGAGAGTCCATCAGCATTACACTCTCCATCTTGTTAGGACTAGGGCTAGGGGCAGCAGGTGCTGCCACAGATGCCTCCGCTTTGGCCATACATGATCAAAACTTTAAAGGTTTACAGGCTGCCATAGATGCAAATATCCAAGAACTAGAAAATTCCATTTCAAAGCTTCATGAATCTTTAACCTCCCTGTCGGAGGTGGTACTTCAGAATAGAAGAGGCCTTGATCTCCTGTTTCTCCAGCAAGGGGGACTTTGTACAACCCTTAAAGAAGAATGCTGCTTTTACATAGACCATTCAGGAGTAATAAAAGGGTTAGAGTAATAAAAGGGTTAGAGAAGGACTGGCAAAAAGAAAGAGAGAAAGAGAACAGAACCAGGGGTGCTTTGAATCATGGTTCAATTCTTTACCCTGGCTCACTACTTTGATTTCAGCCATTACAGAGCCATTGTTGATTTTATTACTTTTGCTGACTTTTGGACCTTGCATTTTAAATTGCTTGCTTACTTTCATTATATTAGTACAGTACAGATTACAATGTTAAGGAACAATATCAGGAAGTGAGCCAAGATGAGATACAGCAGTATAATGCATAATCTCAGGATTGAGATGTTCCCAAGAAAAAGGAGGGAGTGTAAGAATTGAGTAAACAGGGATATCTCAGAAAAACACCAGGAGGCAAGGAATTTCCGTTAAACCTAAAGTCAGGGAACTTCTAAAGAATTTACTTCAAAACAACCCTGAGATTTCACCTCACACCAGTCAGATTGCCTAAGATAAAAAAAAACTCAGGTGACAGCAGACGCTGGAAAGGTTGTGGAGAAAGGGGAACATTCCTTCATTGCTGGTGGGATTGCAAGCTAGTACAACCACTCTGGAAATCAGTTTGGCGGATCCTCCGGAAATTGGACACAGTTCTACCAGAGGACCCAGCTATACCACTCCTGGGCATATACCCAGAAGATGCTCCAACATGTAATAAGGACACATGCTCCATCATGTTCATAGAAGCCTTATTTATAATAGCCAGAAGCTGGAAACAACCCAGATGTCCCTCAACAGAAGAATGGATACAGAAATTGTGGTACATCTACACAATGGAGTACTACTCAGCTATTAAAAACAGTGAAGTTATGAAATTCTTAGGGAAATGGATGGATCTGGAGAATATCATCCTGAGTGAGGTAACCCAATCACAAAAGAACTCACATGGTATGCATTCTCTAATAAGTGAACATTAGCCTAGAAGATAGGAATACACAAAGTACAAACTAGAAACCGTAAGAAACTCAAGAAGAAGGAAGACCAAAGTGAGGATACTTAGTTCCTTCTTAAAAGGGGTAACAAAAAATACCCATGGAAGGAATTGTAGAGACAAACTATGGAGCAGAGACTGAAGAAAGGACAACTCAGAGACTGCTCCACCTGGGAATCCTTCCCATATTCAATCATCAAATCCAGACACTATTGTGGATATCAGCAAGTGCTGGATGACAGGAGCCTGATATAGCTGTCTCCTGAGAGGCTCTGACAGTACCTGACTAATACAGAAGTAGAGGCTCATAGCCATCCATTGGACTGAGTACAGGGTCCCCAATGAAGGAGCTAGAGAAAGGACCCAAGGAGCTGAAGGGTTTGCAGCCCCTTAGGACGAACAACAATATGAACTAACTAGTACCCTCAGAGCTCCCATGGACTAAAACTCCAACCAAAGAGTACACATGGGAGGACTCATGTCTCCAGCAGGATGCATATAGCAAAGGATGGCCAAGCCAGCCATCAATGGGAGGAGAGAACCTTGGCCCTGTGAAGGTTCTATGCCCCAGTGTAGGGAAATGCCAGGGCCAGTAAGCAGGAGGGGGTGGGATGGTGAACAGGGAGAGGGGAGAGGGAACAGGGGATTGTTTTAGTTTTTTTTATTTTATTTTATTTTTTCTTATTTTCTTTTCTTTTTCTTTTTCTTTCTTTCTTTCCTTTTTTTTTTTTTTTTTTTTTTTTTTTTTTTTTCTTTTTTTTTTTTTGAGGTGATAGAGGATGTGGAGAAAATTGCCTTGATATTGTTGGTGGGAATATAAATTAATACAGCCATCATGGAAAATAATGAGTTTTCTTCAGAAAGTAAAAATAGAGCCACATTTGCCTGTGATCTCACTGCTAGATACATATCCAAAAGATACACACTCATGTCCACTGTAGTAGTATTCTGAACTCAACTTGAAGAGTCACCAATGGATGAATAAAGAAAGAAAATGTGTAATACTTTCCAGATAATTTTTAAAAGAAAATTCTATCATTTGAGAGAATACAAATCTACCTGGAGGACAATTATTCTAAGAGAAGAAAGCCAGGTACAAAAAAAAGCTAAATATTGACAGATCTCACTTTTGTATGAAATCTATATTAATTCTTTAAAATACGGAATGGAATAGTGATTACCAAGGTTTGTGAAAATACGGAGAGAGGTAGAAAGACATTGATCCAAAGGAAGAAAACTTTATGTAGACCAGATACCATGTTCCCAGTTCTATTATGCTTCATACTGGTTTTTAACAGTTATTTTCCCTTTTATTAAACATAGATTCTTTTCTCATACAATATCATTTGAATAGTTTTCTGTCCTTCTACTTCTCCTACTTTCTTCCCACCCCATCTCCTATCCAGATCTACCCTCTGTCTCTTTTTGGAAAAGAGCAAGCATCTAGGAAATAAGAACAAAACATAACAAGATAACATGTACGATGAAATGAAAACTGTCATATTGGAATTGGACAAGACAAGCCAACAGGAAAATAAAAGAGCCCCAAGGACTCAGTGACTCTCCTGTTTACACACTCAGGAGTCCCATAAATGTATTAGACTGAAAGGTATAGTAAGAGGACCTGGTGCAGACCCATGTAGGCCCTAGGCGTGCTGCTTCAGTCTCTGAGTTTCTATGAGCGTTTCTCAGTTGTTCCCCCAGTATCCTCTGCTCCCTCCCTCTGTCTCCCTTACTCCTTCTACCTCCATGTCCACAAGGTTCCCTAATCTCTGACAGGAGGAATTTGATGGAGACATCCCTTGTAGAGCTGCATATGCCAAACTCTCCCCCACCCCCACCCCCCCCCCCACCCTCCGCGCCTGAAGCAGCCCGCCCAGGGCTGTAACAC
>JADRCD010079005.1:0-12762 GCA_019843815.1 Montemys delectorum | reverse complement strand
CTCTCTCTCTCTCTCTCTCTCTCTCTCTCTCTCTCTCTCTCTCTCTCCTCCTGTGTGTTCACAGCCCTAGAATTGAATGGCTCCTTAAGTCTTGTTAAAAAAAAATACCTTGTTTGCTCCTAATCCTGCTTGCTGCTAGTACAGATCTACCCCTCCCCCTATTTCCAATATCACTAACATTTTTTTTTTATTCTATGTGAGTGTTCAAGTCAAAGAATAAGGATCCATCGTTTATTCACTTTCAGACATTGGAAAGGCAAGATGACTGGCCTTTTGAATACACATACCCTGCCTTTGCTTTTGCCTACACACACCTGCCCTTGTTCTTTCCTGGCCTCCTATCTCTTCTCTTTTTCTTTTTTCAGGAAAAAAATCATGTGTCCACATGAACCTCTTGGATGATGAATCAGATCTACCCTTCTTCCTCTATCCAGCCTAGTACATGTGGAGAAACTGGCCCCTTCTACTGTCCTGGTGGTATACCTGGACAAGCATGGAAGACAAACTTGAAGTCATGAAGGAATATTCAGGGAGAGTAACACTTGCAAAAGATGTCATCTACAAAGGAATTGTGATTCTCAAAATACTCAGTGTCCAGCCATCCTCTTATAAAGGCCTGTATCGCTTTGGATTCCAATATGACTCTTTCTATAATTATGCATTGATTGAGCCAAAAGAGGTAAGTAAGGGCCTAGCCTTCTGCCTAATGTGGAATGTTAGTTACCTTTCTATTGCTGAGATTAAAACACAATGACCAAGGAACCTTATTTAATTGGGTTTTAATATGAGAACAATGATTACTTGGTAAACAAAAGCAGTTTCCTTTTGAACATGGAAAATTAGGATAACACTAAAGATGAGAAAGTAGGAAGACTGGCTGCCAACTTTAACTTTTATAGTAGAGAGGAAAAATAAGAGAATAATTGTTAACTGATAGCTAGAAACCGGCATTTATATTTGATTTATTCTTTTATTAATAAATCAAAAAAATTAATAAGAAGGGATACAGAATTTTATCTAGAGACAGGATCTTGGGATGCTGAGGCTAGCCTCCTACTCACTGTGATGCTTTGACTGATCCTCCTCCTTCTACCGCGTGGGTACTAGGACTACAGGCCTACACTACCATAGAGTGCTGAGGGTTAAAGCTCACAGAGATCCACCTGTCTCCGAGTCCTGAGTGCTTAGAATAAAGGTGTGCATAACGCTCCTAGCTAGCAACATTTTTGGATTAAATAAGTGAACTTACAATCAAGAAGGAAGAAGAGAAAGAAAATATATAGAGAACCAAAAATCTTTGCATAATAAGCCTGCAACTAAAATTTTAGATACAGTAGTGTTGGTATAATGTCATCATGCATTGTGTAAAGATTATTCTTGTATTATTCAAATGCTTGCTGGGGACCAGCCCAGCATTTAGATAGACTGAAGCAGGCGTCAATGGGTTGCATTGTAGGCTGTGGGGACAAAAATTGCAATTGCAGCACCAAAAGTGGCTTATCTTTGGTAAATTTTCTCTTTCTTTGATTCCTTACTATTCTATAGCCAAAAGCCACTGGCTTCTGGTAATTTGACTTCTACTGTTAGCAGCAGTAAGAAAAGAAGAAAAGAAGTTAGTTGCTTGGGCTGTTTTCTCTTTGAATCTCTGTCCTCTCAATGATCAGGCAAGAGGCTCAGAGTTCCTTAACTCTTTGTGAGCCAGAGAGAAAGAAAAAGAAAAGAAAAAAATAGAGACACACATACTGAATGAAGCTGAAGAAAGTTGAGTCAACATTTTATTGTGGTTCTTAGTATAAAAACTAATTATCCCAGGAATTGATCACATGGTTCTCCATACATAGCAAGTTCAAGTCAACAGTTCATATCATAAATCAACAAGACTTAAGGAATAACAGCGAAATTGTTGACATGCCTTTCCATTAAGACTAGTATCTCATTAAATATTGACTATCTTTTAGAACCATAAGTTCATTATAAGCTTAAAGCAATAATTTTTGTGTCACAAGTTAACACAATTTTGTCAAGAGACAAGTCATCTACCTTGTGTCTTATTAGTTTTGAAGTTTTATATAGATAAACTAGTCAATATTTTATTTTCTGTCCTTACACCTATAATAAATTGTCCATTCCCAGTATATGACCGTTAGTTACTAGATAATGGTCTCACACCTAACCTAGTAGAAATGTTTTACTTGATCATAAATTTGTTCCAAGCCTGCTTTCTTTTCCTTAGTGCAATTAGTTTGTGGCACAAGAAGGTTTACAGAGTTCTAATTGAAGCTTTTATTCTATAGGGGGCTTGAAATTATTTGTATCAATTTGGGAATTCTATAAAATCATTATCAGTAATTATGAAATCATCAACTTATCCACACAGCATTACTATATGAAAATATATCTTTATATTGATTCCTCAGGAAATTCTGCTAATGCCCAGGAATCATTAGGCTATGTAATTGTGACAAGAAAGGCATATCAGCAGCGAGACGAAATTCTGGGGTAAACTGTGTAAGGAACTTCTCAGAGCTCCCTCATTCCAGGCCAGACAAAACAGTGGGCCATCTCTAGAAAATTCATTTGCATGCCTTGGACTTTCCTAAATGGCTTCTGACAAATGCTGATTTCACTTCCCAATATTCAGTTGCAATCTGAACATGGCATTGTAAGGCTTATTCTAAGAATATCCTGTTTCAATGTTGTATAAACATTGCTCCCCATTTATTTTCTGATTTGTCAGTAAAATCTGACCAGCCAACGACTGAGCAGAGGAGAGAATAGGGCTGGACTTCCCATTCCATATAGGGGAAGAGTAGAGAGATAGAGAAAGAGGATTTACCATGAGGTGAAGGACCAAGAGCTACCATGAGAAGGTGCATGGAACACAGAGAATAGATCAGTATTAAAATGCAAGTATCTCGAGGATATTGGCTAGGAAGTAGTTAGATTAGTTTAGAGGATTAGAATAGGTTAAAAACTGCTTGGTTGTTGTGCTGTAAAGCTTGTTTAAATAAATCTAATAGTCTCAGTCTCAATTATTTGAGAACTAGCTGGCTTAGAGGAAAAAACTGACACTTTAAAATTTATTCTAACCCAATAGATATTTGTTCCATTTGTTTTTCTCTCAGTTGACCCATGAGGTCAGCTTGCTAGGGGTGAGACTTTTATCATCATCACTCATTCATGAACCACCTTATCATCAATCCTATATTTACCCTTTTACTACCTATAACAGTCATACCTTCAAAACAGA
The DNA here is from genome assembly GCA_019843815.1 of Montemys delectorum. Classification (NCBI taxonomy): domain Eukaryota; kingdom Metazoa; phylum Chordata; class Mammalia; order Rodentia; family Muridae; genus Montemys; species Montemys delectorum. Next base: position 9,512 of record JADRCD010079005.1, on the reverse strand, counting down.
AATGGCATCTCAAAGCCCCTGCCAAGTGTACCAATTATGTTCTGAATGGACAATGTTCTATGATAGCTGGGCTTTTGGTTTTGAATCCATGAGTTTCTACTAAGCAAATAGTATGTAAAAGGTAGAAGGATAATTAACAGATGGTAGACACATAGAAACAAGATATGGTAAAACATCATAAAGTCAGTTGCTTAGAACATCCAGCAGCAATAATTGAGGATGTCTTGCTATAACTGTCTTTTTGGGGTTCCTGGTAGACTCCTGGGAAGACCCTCTCTATGAATTAACTGCCACCTTTCATTCTCATTAAAGGTATTTTTGTTATTGTTGGATTTACCAACCATAACCTCTGTTGAAGATGGTATGTTTTCTAGCTGTTCTGGAGGGAGGGAGGCAGTGTTTTACTCTTGAGCTGTTTTGCTGTTCTCTTTTCTCCCTGACAGCTACATCAGAATAAGTTTCTCTACAGAACACATTTAAAGGTCTTTTATGTCATGAGATATGTTTGAAAAGCCAGTTTGGGAAGCAGATGGCTTAGCTGAACATTCAGGACTTGTAAGCTCCTTAAAGACAGCTCACTCACAAGTTGACTTGGAATTTTATGTGGATGACTTACCATCTTATAACCCAGGAAGGACTTGAACCTTATTAATGGGAAAGGAATATTATCCACTTCTATTTACATGCAAATTGACCAAGCAGAATCAAAAGGAGGAACAGTGTAAGTGATGGCACTGATCTAATTATCTGCCGGCCAATATCACTTCATCCCTGAAAAGAGTCTATAGAATGGTCTGACAGAGACTCAGACAGTCAGGAAATGATCAAGACCTTAGCAACAAGACAAAACCCTGCTCCCTCCCTGCATAAATGGCTACTTTATAAGCATTCCTTGTAATTTTCTATCAGACTCTACTATCTCCTCTAAAGAACATTTTAGCTCATTTTTAATAGAGCACCCACTGCCCTACAATCACTAGCTTGAACCATGACTTTCTAGCATATCCTTCTTGTACATAGTTCAAGCCCTGGTTGTATGGATACAATGCAAGAATGCAAGAACAAGACATCAATAGCTCTAACTCAGCATCTAGTACAGCACTTCACAGACTCTCCTGCAGTCCTTGTGATCCCTAAGTGAGGCCAGCATTAGAACCGCAGAATTTACAATGAAGCAAGCAAAATCCATACACTCATAGGCATCAATTAAAATATTAAAGTATGAGTAACTTTTTAATGATATGGAAAATGAAGTTTAGGGAAGTGAACTGTACTGTCTAGAAGAGGATAAAGAGGGGTTAAGATTCCTTAGGTTCCTAAGTCCAAGATTCTTTATGCTGTATCAACTTCAGCTATGATACATATCACCAAAAGGAAGCCAGGGATGTGCTGGACACCTGTAATCCCAGCACTCTAGTGGTGGACACCGGAGCCGAGCCATCGCAGCTACGTAAGTGAATTCAAGGCCAACCTAGGTAACATAAAACCTCATCTAAAAAAAATAAAAGCATATCAACAAATTGATGAAATTAGAGGTATTCTTACATGCAACATTCAGGGGTTCAGAGAGCAGAGGAGACAGAGAATGGAATAAAAGTGAATGTGATCAAAATACATTATGAAATAATGTTATACAAAATTGTCAAAGAATAATATTTTTAAATGTAACATTCAAGGCAATTCAGCACTTGTATGGCTTGCCCCTTTTTGCTCTGGAGTTTCATTTCCCAATGGTATGGGACCTACTCCATCTCTAGAACTACCACCTCATTATCTGTTGCTAGCTCTAGACCTGCTTCAAATCCTTCCCTGCCTTACCCTACCTCTTACTGTCTAAGTATCCTCACTGCCAAAGAGCCTTTCTGCTGTGTCAGGCTCCATGCTCCTCTCTCAAGTTAGCTCCTTGATCACAGGTCCTCCCCAGCAACTGCTCCATTCACTTCTCCACAGCCTGACTTTACCCCAGACTAGCCAGATGACCTTGTGGGAAAAGACAGCTCCTACTTAGCCTGGCAACTGGAGTTTGATCCCCTGAACCTACACGGTGGAAAGAGAGAACAAATTCCCTCACGTTTTCCTCTAGCCTCTATGCATGTGCTATGGCACACACATGTTTACACACAAACAAGCACAAAAATAATAAACAAATGTAAATTTCCACATGCTCTAGCAGAGGCAGTGTCAAGTAGATTCTTGCAGAGATCTAAATTAGAATCTATTACATGAGTTTGGGAAGTTATTTCAGCTCTGTCAACTCCTATTTTCTATCTTTATAAAGAAGATAATATTTTGTACCAGCTGAGGAAGAGGGTACATTATATGTGTAGAAAAATAGGTAGCTGTTCTCATTACTTTTTCCATCTCCCAACAACTGCTCAGAGTCATGATTTTTTTACTTCTATTTAATAAAAAAAAAGTTCCAATTATCACTGAATAGAAATTTTACATTCAACTTAAGTGATATCTATAGGTGTGTAATAGTATTTAAAGGATGAATAAAGGACCAAACTAATGGATGAATGATTAGATGCATGTGTCTTTTTAGTTTTTTAGACAGGTTCTTGTGTAGCTAGGCTAGCCTGAAACATGCTATGTAGCTAAGGATAACCTAGAACTTGTAACTTCCCTTCCCAAGTGCTGGAATTACAGGTGTGCGGCAACATGCCTAGTTTATGAAGTGCTGGGGATTGTGTCCAGGCCTTTGTGCCTCCTAGCGAAACTCTTGACCAATTGAGCTGCATCCCCAACCCAATCAGGTGACTGTGCCAAAATATTGGATATATCTGGCATAAAACCAAATCAAGGAAACATGTACTATATGCATGCTGCTAAGGTCTAAGGGGTATGCAGCAGTAAATATGATAGCATCCGTGTCCTCGTTGAACATTCAGTCTACTAACCACTCCTCTTCTTATGGATTTTGATATGCAACATACTAAGAAAATGGTGTGGAAAGTTTTAATGAGTTGATTCATTCTGTTGCTGCTTCTATAGACACTCAACGTGGATATGAGTGAGGAGTCTCAATTAGTTAAAAAAAAAAAAAAACCACAGATTCATGGCCACAGTTATTTGGTGAAATGTCAAACATTTTTCAGAAACAAACAAACAAAGTTGTTTAAAAAAAAAAAAAAAGAAAAGAAAAGCACTGGTCCTAAATAAATAAATGTCAGAGAAATCATGCCTTACTCAACATGAGAATGAAGGGACCTTCAGGGACTCACTGTTGATAAAAAGGATGCAGCTTACCAGGGTCAAAAACCTGGACAAACTAAGTTCCAGGCTGCTTCACCTTTCTCCTGGCATCAGAGTCAGGATAAAGTTAGACAAGCATCAACAATCATTCAAACCTACTTACACAATGGCTAGAGAACAGGAGCTATGAATCAACTCACCTCTTGTAGCTGGAGGTATGAGCATCTGACTGTGCTTTCCAACTCTCATGCAGGGATCCCACAGCAGCAGGTGATGTCACACAGCAGGTGGAAGTGGAGCTCCCTCTTGACAGGGGGCAGGGGTGGAGGCAGGTGGGTAAGCATGGAGACAGACAGGAAAGGAAGAGGAGGCTGCGGTTCAAAAATAGAAGGCGCAACAGTGAGGAGCTGGTAGTTTGATTTTCTTTCAGTATTTTATATGAGAAAACAATGGTATGAAAGAACGGACAGGGATGAATAATGACTGTCTGCCAAGATCCTTGCTAACCATGGTGATTATCTCCCAGCCAGATTCAACAGGCAGCAGACTGATAAGAGACACGTCAGTTCTCTTTATAATTTATTTGGAGCCTTCTTCCCGTCATCCCCCTATTTGTATAGAATCCAATTCATTCAAGGTTCCAAGTTAGGAACTGGTCTCTTCAATGACCATGGAACAGTGGTCTGCTATTGCATCAGCCTGCATCAAAACAAGTTCTGGAAGGCCCCTCTCCCATCACATCCTGGCCCTGGGCAGCTGGTTCCCAGAAGCACTGGTTGCCAACCCTCTAATGGGAAGCAAGGAAACGAAACCACTACCATTTATCACCTGTCAAAAATCCAGACTCCACTTGTCCTCAACAACACAGCCAGACACACAAAGACAACTATCAATCCAAAGATAAGTGAAACATGAAACAAAACTGAGGGCTCTGCACCCCAGTTGAAGGGAGAAGACTAGAATACAAAGTTTGTTGATATCCTTCTATATTTTTACCCAAATAGGAAGCCGGAATCTACAGGCATAGAACTCTATAGAAAATAAAAGGAACTGGATGAGAATTTCCACTCTATACTGACTTGTGTTTTCTGGCAACCTAGCAGATGGGCTTAAGCCTTGATTCCCTAATGTGTAGAGGTAGAATAAAAAGAATACCCACTTCAGGGCTTCTGTGAAGATGAACTAAGAAATGTGACAAACTTTCCAACTGTTGGGCACTAAATCCATGACCATTATCCACATCTATAGTCACTTAGAGTCCTATCCTGGCTCTGCTTATCATCTTACTGTCTTCTGCATGCATTCCATTCTTCGTAGGTTTGTTTGCCCAATGTAACTGAAAACCAGAAATGGCCATGCTTTCTGAGACAGAAGCCTGACCATCTCAGTAGAGGGAGGAACAAGGGGAAACATAGACCTGAAAGCAGAAAAGCAAGGGTTCAAATACTTCCTCTAGACAACTAAACAGCCTTACAATTATTTAGTGACTATATCTGTGTGTCCTTATCTATTCTATCTAACTTCTTGATGGCAACATGTAAGATACCGAGAGTTCACTGTTCTTAGGTACAAATAAACCTCAACCTGCTTTTAGACATTCTAAGATATAATATCTATTACTTGTACTGCTATGTATGGAGGGTACAAAATCAGTATTTCATGTTGTTCAAAAGTTGAGGAGGATGAGAACTTAACATTTTCAAACAATGTTTGAATTGTTTGAATTGTTCTGAACTGTCTACTCTCCTCATTGTGATATCTTTAGGGTAAGGAGTCAAGCTTTTGACTTTCACTTTATTTTTCTGATCCACCCGTTTGGGTTGGGTTGGTGAGGAATAACTTACATGGCCTTGTAGATGTTTATTAATCTAGTTTATTCAGGATGCTAAGATGAGAAGTGGGCACTTTCCCTTATCTCTCAACAAACAAAGAAAATTAGATGGCAAACTAGATGGTATGAAAGCTCCATGTTCATAGAGGATCTTTGTTCAAATATTGAGGATATTGGAACTATTCAATAAATGATAAGCAGATTTAAAAAAATGAAATCCCATCATTTCTCAAAACATGCATGTAGCTGGAGAGCAGCATGTCAGATAAGATAATTGGAACAGGAAGACAACTACTTCCTAATTTCACTCAAACAAAAAATTTTAAAGTAGTTTAGGGGTTACTGAGGCCATAGGAACTAAGAGAAAAGCAAAATGTTCAAGGTAACAAGATGAATAATGTATTAAAATTTATCTGGATTGGAGAGTTGGTTCAGCAGTGGAGAGCTCTGGCTGTTCTTCCAAAGGACCCAGGTTCGAATGCTAGGACACATACCACTTGTAACTCCAGTTATAGAGGATCTAAAACCTTCTTGGGCCCCTGAGGGCACAGCGTACACATGTGATGCACAGATATACAAAACACTCATACACATAAAATAAAAAATAAAGAAAAACCTATCATTTGGACAGTCCAAAGAGTTTCTCAACAGTCCTTGTAGAAAAACCACACGTGGCACTAGCACACTTAGTGAAGCAACACTAACCCAAGACTCAGTAAACTGGTACCTGCTGCCATTTGCCAGGAATAAAGGTGGCCTGACTCTTTCCTTTTCCTACCAATGCTGCATTAGCTCACCTGAGAGCTGAAGTTCCTACAGATTTCATCAAAATAGACCATGGAATGGAAGCTATAATGTTAAAATTTGATAGTCTTCCTAATAAAAATTACTTAATAGAGAATGAGAGAGATGAGGGACACCCACCTGCTCCATCCCCAGGACACCCAGCAGCTGTTAGCTTTGTTGAAGTGCTGTTAAAAATCACTGCTAATACTAATGGGAGGTTACTTAATGTGCATTTCCTGTTCACAAGCAGGCATTAAATGATGGACTCACTAATTGGTAACCACTTGCTGTCCTGAATGAAGACTCTCAAACAGCCATTTGTTTTGTGGTACAGTCTGAGGAAAGTCTCTCAATTGTCATCAGTACCCTTATGACAGTACTAACTATTCTGAACACTCAATCGATGGCTTGAGAAAACTACAAAGTTATCATAGCTTGTGGTTTCAGCTCTTGATGTTAGAGACTCAACTAGAGATGTTTCAAAGAGTTTTCACCTGACTCTCTGCTATCACAAGCGTCAGCAAACTTTAGATGACTATGAAACCATGTCAACCTAGGCCAAAGTGGTAGACCTTCCTTCTGTGGGCCTAGGATCTCTATCGCCGATGCTAATGGGACAGTTGTGTGATGGTTCAAGATCAAACCTCCATCTACATGAATGGGATGCTGTCATTAGTGCAAACACCACTTCCCTCACCATCTAAGAAGATTTTTAGCTCACTCTGTCAATCTTGAAAAAAACATGATTTTGCACTACCTCACCTGGTGTTGCAACACTAAGCCCAATAAAACGTTTTTGTCAGTGATACTTTCTTGCCCATATTAGTAGTACAAGCTCAGCTTGTAACTCAAAAGGAAGAAGCAACAAAGCCTACAGCGTGGCACCAAGGACTGAAGCAACTAAGAAAGCAATATTTGAGTACTTGACCCTCCACACAGTAAAATGGCAAGGTTGCTTGCTGCTTGGCAAATGAAGAAAAGACAGAAAGAGTCAATGGGCCAAGCTGCAAAAATCAGCAAGGTGGCCAGCTGCATGACAGCTGAAGAGGCTGCTGAACAATGCAAGAAAACTGGTCAGGACAGGAGCAATTGGGACAATGGAAGTGACAGACAAGGAGCTAAGGCTAAAGAAAAAAAAGGGGGCTGATGTCCAGAGTAGACCTTGGACTCAAGCTCTGCAGCCAGTCCCACAACACCCAGATGAAGCTCTGACACACCCAAGATCACAGGTGAGGAGAAACTAACATCTGTCCCAACATTGGGAGTAACTGGGACCAGCAGAACCAGGCACACAGGAACTCCACCAGCCCAGTGTCTCGGGTTCCTTCTAGTCTGTCTAGCCTGGTGTCCAGAGCAGAATTGGGCGCAAGTTCTGCAGCCAGTCCCATAACACCCAGAGGAAGTTCGACGCCCAGGTGACCTAACAAGCCCAGGATCACAAGATCCCAGAATCACAGGATCACAGACACAGCTTGACTCTGCGGAGTTCTGACACAACCAGGAACACAGAAAGGACAGGCTCCAGTCAGATTTAGCAAAGGCAGATAGCACTAGAGATATCCAGGTGGTCGGGGGCAAGACTAAGGAAATAAAGAACACAAACCAAGGTCACTTGGTATCATCAGAACCCAATTCTCCCACCATAGCAAGTCGTGAACACACCATTACACCAGAAAAACAAGATTCAGATATAAAATCACTTCTCATGGTGATGATACAGGACTTTAAGAAAGACATAAATAGCACCCTCAAAGAAATACAGGAGAACACAGGAAAACAGCTAGAAGCCCTAGAGGAAACACAAAAATCCCTTAAAGATCCTCAGGAAAACACAAACAGGTGAAGGAAATGAGCAAAACTATTCAGAATCTAAAAATGAAAATAGAAACGATAAAGAAAACAGAAAGAGAGACAACCCTGGCCATACAAAACCTAGGAAAGAAATCAGGAATCATAGATGCAAGCATCACCAACAGAATACAAGAGATAGAAGAGAGAATCTCAGGGGCTGAAGACACCATAGAAAACATTGATGCAACAGTCAAAGAAAATGCAAAAAGCAAAAAGCTCCTAACCCAAAACATCCAGGAAATCCAAGACTTAATGAGAAGACCAAACCTAAGGATAATAGGTATAGAAGAGAGTGAAGATTCCAAATGTAATGGGCCAGCAAATATCTTCAACAAAATTATAGAAGAAAACTTTACTAACCTAAAGAAAGAGATGCCCATGAACATACAAGAAGCCTACAGAACCCCAAATAGACTAGACCAGAAAAGAAATTCCTCCTGTCACATAATAATAAAAACACCAAATGCACTAAACAAAGAAAGAATTTTAAAAGCAGTAAGGGAAAAAGGTCAAGTAACCTATAAAGGCAGGCCTATCAGAGTTGTATCAGACTTCTCACCAGAGACTTTGAAAGCTAGAAGATCCTGGGTAGATGTCATACAGACCCTACAAGAACACAAATGCCAGCCCAGGCTACTATGTCCAGAAAAACTTTCAATTACCGTAGATGGAGAAAACAAGATATTCCATGACAAAACCAAATTTATACAATATCTTTCCACAAATCCAGCCCTACAAAGGATAATAGAGGGGAAAACACCAACATAAGGAGTAAAACTACACCTTAGAAGAAGCAAGAAAGTAACCTTTCAACATACCCACACAAACCTAATTCCACCTCTTATAACAAAAACAACAGGAAGTAACAATTACTTGTTCTTAATATATTAACATGAAAATTAACATTACCAACATATCCTAATCGATTGAAATCCAAAAATATGAGGAATTAGAAATTTGTTGATTGTCATCCAATGGTCTCTCTAATTTGGTAATTGGAGAAATAGGTCCAACATTGTACAATCTATATACACTTTCAGCTTGTTTGTTTGTGACAGTGTCTTGCTGTGTACAACATAAGGGTCTTGAAATCTTGCTTCTCCTATCTCAGCCTCTCTATTAGTAGTATTGTTTATTTCATGTCTTTACACTATACTACGGTTTTCAGAACAGCTTATATATTTCAAAAGTATTTATATAGCCAAAAGAAGCATAGAAGATTAACTAGGGAGGTTGCTTGTAAGAGAACAACAAAGCGTGAGATTGAATGCTTTGCCTGATGTTTGTAACTCTTGTATCAAGTTTGAAGAAGAGGACTTATATTAAGTTACTCTTTCTTTGAGATGAATGCTTTTCCAAATTATCACAGCTAATGAACCAAATTCTTACTCTCACTCAATGTCCGTACCACCCTCCGAGCAGAACCATTGTTCATTGAAACAGTTGGTGAATGACTTTATGGATAGACCATCTTAATACACACACCGTTTCTTAAATGAATGTAACCTGTTCTCTGTGGGCTGAGAATAAAGTCACTCACTCAAGTTAAATAGCTTTGACCATAGCAAGAAGTCTGTATCCAAAAATTGTGCCTACAATTCATTTCTTGGTGCAGCAGAACTATCAACTCTTAGCTTAACTACAATGGAGGTAAAATCCTTTGGTGATATGAGGGTCATTGAAGTACAGCCTTATTACAATGAAATCCAATGTCTAAAAATTGTTCTTATTTTGGGCTTGTACCACAGTAAGAGCCAAGATTTTAAACTCTACTAAATACAAAACAAACAAAAAGACTTTACATGTTTATGTTCATTTAGGAAAATACCAGTAGTGATGTATTATTTTG
>JADRCD010079002.1:0-13693 GCA_019843815.1 Montemys delectorum | reverse complement strand
ATTTGCATTTCCCTGATGACTAAGGATGTTGAACATTTCTTTAGGTGCTTCTCAGCCATTTGGTGTTCATCAGTTGAGAATTCTTTGTTTAGCTCTGTACCCCATTTTTTAATAGGGTTATTTGGTTCTCTGGAGTCTAACTTCTTGAGTTCTTTGTATACATTGGATATTAGACCTTTATCAGATATAGGGTTGGTAAAGATCTTTGCCCAATTTGTTGGTTGCTGTTTTGTCCTATTGACAGTGTCTTTTGCCTTACAGAAACTTTGCAACTTTATGAGGTCCCAAGAATTTGTCAATTCTTGATCTTAGAGCAGAAGCTATTGGGGTTCTCTTCAGGAAATTTTCCCCTGTGCCTATTTGCTCGAGGTTCTTCCTCACTTTATTTTCTATTAGTTTCAATGTATCTGGTTTGATGTGGAGGTCCCTGATCCACTTGGACTTGAGCTTTGTACAAGGAGAAAGAAATGGATCGATTTGCATTTTTCTACATGTTAACCACCAGTTGAGCCAGCACCATGTGTTGAAAATGCTGTCTTTTTTCCACTGTATGGTTTTAGCTCCTTTGTCAAAGATCAAGTGACCATAGGTGCATGGGTTCATTTCTGGGTCTTCAATTCTGTTCCATTGATCTACCTGCCTGTCACTGTACCAATACCATGCAGTTTTTAATCACAATTGCTCTGTAGTACAGCTTAAGGTCCGGGATTGTGATTCCACCAGAGGTTCCTTTATTGTTGAAAATAGTTTTGGCTATCCTGGGTCTTTTGTTATTCCAGATGAATTTGCAAATTGCTCTTTCTAAGTCTGTGAAGAATTGAGTTGGAATTTTGATGGGGATTACATTGAATCTGTAGATTGCCTTAGGTAAGATAGCCATTTTTACTATATTAATCCTGCCAATCCATGCGCATGGGAGATCTTTCCATCTTCTGAGATCTTCAATTTCCTTCTTCAGAGACTTGAAGTTCTTGTCAAACAGATCTTTTACTTGCTTAGTTAGAGTTACACGGAGGTATTTCATATTATTTGTAACTATTGTGAAGGGTGTTATTTCCCTAATTTCTTTCTCTGCCTGTTTATCCTTTGTGTAGAGGAAGGCCTCTGATTTGCTTGAGTTAATTTTATATCCAGCTACTTTGCCGAAGTTGTTTATCAGGTTTAGGAGCTTTCTGGTGGAGTTTTTGGGGTCACTTAAGTGCCACACTGGTTTTACTGGATTAATTCATTTATTGTGGGTAACTTGGGATGTTAGGTCAGTGTCACTCACTGTTTAGAACCCTCAGGTAGACAAGGCTGGCTCACTAGCAAGTCTCAGATCTGCCTTTCTGCACCTTCCCAGCAAAGCAATTACACACCAACACTTGACACACTGCACTGTCTCCCCAATCCTGGGGATAGGGGAGAATATGTCCTACCTCCTAGGGCAGTGTCCTCTGCACAAAGGCTATGCAGACTTGAATTAACATAGAAACTTTAAAGGCAATGACAGGATTGGATGGTGTTTCTCCCAGATGTAAGCAGAGGCAAGAGTGGAGTCAAGTGGTAGGAGCCCATCCTAGGACAGCACTTAAGTTCTCCATACTGGAGAGGCTGGCTGGGAACTCCAGACAGGAACTTTGCGATGCTTCAGAGCATCATGGGCAGCTCTACACAAATGTCTTTCCTAGTTCACAACTACATCCCTGTTCAATGGTAAGAAAGCCTTCCAGGGCTCCAGGCACTGACATACTCAAGCTCTACATAAAGCACTTTAGTCGAGGAAGAGTGGGTACTACTGTATTCTAGGTTCCTAGTAAACATGTGGGTGCTGAGAGAACATCTTGAGAACACAGAGGCAACTCAAAATGAATCCTTGCCATCCAGCTAGTCACCATCTTGCTTAGCTTCTGCCCAATTTTTCCTTCCCCCTTTGTGCATGACACTCATGGACACTGCTTCACATCCATGTGGTATGTGAGGCTCCTTCTCAAGACTTGGTTGGTGCTAATGCTTTTGGGAGTGAGGGGCAAAGCCATAGCCAAAGTACTTCACACCCTGGCTTGATGCTAAGATTAAGGTCTGGGCTGGGAGATGCAGAAAAGGGCTTCTTGACTCCTGAGTGGCACAGGCTGTGGTAATAAGCAGCATATCGGCAGTGAGGGTGTGGGAGCAGGTGGGCACAGGCTTCGAACCCGGGCTGTGGGTGCTAACAAAGGCCACCAGGAGCCAGGCCTCCAGCAGGCCTGTCAGTTGAAGGGAACTTATGGGAGATTCCTCAAATGTGGGCCACTCAGCACCCCTGTCCATTAAGGCACAGCTAGAGTAGAGTGGTCCCTAGCAAGGACCTCTGACCTCTGGCTTGCACATTTGCATTTAAAAGTCATGATGGAAATGTAATTTTCTTGGAAGGCAGGGTTGTATTCAAAGCACACAGCCTTCTTGGCAAAGTGACAAAGACCACAGCTGGATAGGTCCTCCCAGGAGAGGTAGAGAAGGCTGCATGAAGGGTGGGCAGAGAGGTGAAGAAAGTCAAATTTTCCTGCATAGGGAAAAATCTTTGAAGTGTGTGGAGGCCTTGCCTAATCAGAATTGTGAACTGCTCCAAGCACTTCATTAAATCTCAGTGTAGCTGTTTTCCATTTAGAGTTGACTTGCTTTGAGGGAGTTTCAGGGAACAGTTTTAATTTCCAACTTTCTAGACTGAAAGCAAATGCTGGTCAGATTTCCTGGAATCTAACATGGATTTGACATCGTGTTACCCTCTAAAATACAAATGCACTTTATCATGGTCTAGAGAGAACCAAGGATCTGGAAAGGCAGGAGGAACCTTTGACATGGGCGATTTTTTTTTTTTTTTTTTTTTTGTTGGCTTTTCTTCCTACACTGAAGCAATTTCCTGTTTCTACAGCAATATTGAAGCTGGAGGCCATAGAAAGGGTGAGTACAACATGGAAGATAAATTGTCATCTTTGTCACTCAAACTTCAGCTGGACAGAGGACAATGAATTTGCTGGTTGTTTTTCTTCCAAATACGGGTAGGGCCCAGAGACCCTGGAAGGTACAGGAAGTTAGTCATCTATGCTCTGGCCACACAACTCCTGTGGTAAGGGACTCGTACCTGGATCAGCGACAGCAAAACCACCATTACCTAGGTTTATCAATTCAGCCAGCCCGCAGAGATTCTCCAACAAGTCCCCATCCCAGGGACTGTAGGGGCTTCCCTCAGACTGAGGAGTCGCAACGGTCACAGAACCACATACAGGCAGCATCTAAGTTGGAATGGTTCAGACCTTTCTGTTCCTAGGTTATAGCTCAGGTGATAGAGGGCCTGCCTAGCATGTGTAGGAATCTGGGTTGATCACATCCCAGCACCACTGGAAGTGGCCATGGTGGGGTATGCCTGTAACCTCAGGTAGAGCGAGAAAAATCTGACATTCAAGTCATCTCTGGTTTTGTAGTGAGCCTACAAGACCCTGTCAATAAATGAATGAAGGAGTAATACTACATTGACCAGCACTGCATTTTAAGGACGCACAGTGGATCCTTCAGCCCTTGTCCCTCGTCTGCATGGATTTCCCTTTCTGCTGTTTTACTGTCGGCTCTTGTAAAATGGTTAAGAGAAACCTCCTACATTGTACCCCTGGAGGATTTGCCTGCAGTGGAAATGGTTTCTCAAACAGAAATGCAGCCTCAATCAATGTGCAGTTGTCACTGCTGGTCTGTCCTATGGCCTCATGCTCCTGGGGTGCTTTGAACCATGGGTTTTAGATTCAACCACGCATCCTAGGCTGGACCAGTGATGGTCTTGCGCTTATTCTTTGAGAAAAAGCTCCAATTGCTGGATTTAAAAATAATAACTATAAGCATAAAGAATTGCTAAAGGATGAGAACTGAAAACTTTGGGACTAGAACAGGAGGCAAAAAAAAAAAAAAAAACCTAAGTCAAAGGGAAGGTCCACAGTGAGTTACTCCACAGTGAGAACCCTGAAGTGGCCTGGTACCCCCATGGCCCTCTGCACTCCTGAGGTATAGTCTCAGGAGGAGAGAGGTGAAGACATTTTGGTAGGAGGAGGGAAGGAAGATCTAGGGCATCTAGGGCCTTAGGATCAATTCTAACCCATTCACTCCAAATTTCAGGTCAGGAAAAAAGTCAAAACTCTGAATTTTCAACTCACTCCAAATTTCAGGTCAGGATAGAAAGTCAAAACTCCGAATTTTCAACTCCCTCCGCTGAGTCAGTCAATCTGCTGCCCTTTTGAACTGTTAGCTGCTCTCATCTTTTTGTTTTCCATTATGACATTGTTCTCAGCCATAGTCCCTGTTATGTAATGGGTCTCCTGAGCTTACTCCTCCACGATCTGCTCTTATGGCTCATGGTATGTAGGTGTTTGGCAAAGGTAATTATACCTTAGGCTGAACAGTAGCACTCAAAGAACCATGCCTCTGCCCCCACTCTAAACCATGTGACTGCTTGTTTGGCTAGGCCAATTCTGCTTAAAACTGCTATAGAAGGTTCTCATGAGCTGACTCGAGGCCACATGCCACAATCTTTTTTAAACCACTCCATGTTAAGTTTTCTATAAACACTGGCCTCTCAGAGAAGTTCATGCAGCTATCTTCTGAAAATTCACCAAGGATTTGTTGAGGGTGGTACCAGCTAGCCAGCAGTCTAGGCACTTTATTTCTGACTTGATGAGCTAAAAACTACTCCAGTGAGATCTAATCTACTTACCAGGGACTTCATGAGCCCCATGTAAGTCTCAACACTCTTTCCAAGCAGTTGTCCAAAAAGCTCATGGTGGCCCGGCCTGAAGTATGAAATCACCCACAGAGAGGTCTATAAAGATTTAGAAAAAAGACATCACTGTACCCTCTGAGGTCCTCAAACTGCCACCTTCTACCCATCCTGCATACCTAAATACATTAACAGCTGGTGCTTCCAAAGACAGCCTGACAAACTACCCATCTATAGGCTTACCCAGCTTTAAATGTCTGATTCCTCAGTGCTGCCTTCCCCTGCCAGCAACAAGACTGGCAACCAGGGATGTGCCGAGTTCTTGGCTCCAAACAGTAAAACAAAACCGTATAGGAGGGGATTTGCGAGTTAGCTGATTTGTAAACACTATCGCAAGCCGTTGTGTAAACATTTGTTTCTGTGTGCCTATTATTTCTCTCAGGCAGTTACCTGGATGCCACCCTGACGGTGTGGGAGCACATGGCTCCTTGAATTACACATGCCTCTGTCAGTCACACTGAAATGAGCCTGCTGATTGTACATCATTAAAAGCCCAAACAAGCCAACCCAGGCAATAGAAGAGCCCAAAACAAAAAACCCTTCATTTAATGGCAATCACAGGGTTGCTGAGTAATTATGGAAGGAGGGTCTCCACTGCCACTCAGAATGAACATCAGGTCTCCAGGTGTGTTCCCATCTGATGAGGCAATGCCACTCAGAAGATGCCGGCACAGGGACCTGGATGAACAAGAAGCCACATACTTTCAGGGGTGTTCTGAGAAGTACTAATCCAGTTTCACTCTGACTTTCTCTAGAGGAAAAGTTACTTGGACATGTGAGCAGTCCTTCAATGTTCCCGACTCCACAATACCATTTTACCGAAGTCATGGAAACCCACATTTGCTAGGTCTCACAAAATGTATGTGGTAAACCTTCCAACTCTTTATCCCATGCTTGGACACTGGGTCCCACTGGCCTCTTCACACCTCAAGAGAGGGAGGTGCAGGAAGGGAGGTGTGGTCCCTCTCCAGCTGGCAGGCAGCCAAACACAGATGAATCTTACTACAGAGTACACTTACATTCTTAAGTATTTACTTGTATTTTATTTGTATATGTGTGCATCTGTGTGTATGTAGGTTTGTGGATATGTGAGTGCAATTGAACTTGGAGACTAGAAGAGAACACTAGCTAGGAACTACTTACAGGTAGTTGTGAGGCATCAGAAGTAGATGTTGACACTTGGAACCAGGTCTTCTACAAGAGGAACAAATATTCTTAACCTTTGAGTATCTCCCTAGCCCTTGGGTATGAATTCTTCATCACTTTGCTAAACTCTCCACAAAACAAAAGTAAATGAAAATTCTACAAGACAAAAGACGGCTGACATCACAGAGCATTGGCATTTCCTCCTACTTTTCTAAGAGGGGCCATGTAGCTTCCAGGTCCCTCAGATCTGAGGCTGAAGCCCCAATTCTGAGTAAGTAGTTATAATCAGGAAGTGACAATGAATTGGGAAAAGAAAGGGCTCTGGCCCTTGGTTGTTTTTTTAAGAACCTTCATAGTATGGCAGGGTCAGAAGGGCCTTATAAAGGTTATCTACTGTTTCTGGCTCCATGCAGACTCTAAGTAATGCCAAAGAATGGAAGGTTCATGCAACATGTAAAATCTTACTGAATGCACCTATGTGAGAGGCAAGCTGCAGGTCACTGCCTGGCTGGCCCTGCAGCAGGAGGAGAGCCTTAGTGCAAATGCAAACTAACAGCAATGCGAGTCACATGACTCACCCACCTAGAGGAACACATGAGGCTCCAGTTCAAATGCCAGTCTTAGTCAGAAAATAGATTTATTATTGATAGTGAGTGAAGTTGTCAGTTTTCACTACTTGGTTGAACAAGCCAACATTGCCTTTATATTGACAAAAATGCCTTATTTTACCTGCAATCAATAAACATTATTCCAGTAAAAGAGGTACATTTTCTTTCCTTTCTGTCTTTCTTGAAAGATCATCATAAGTTACAATGACTTAGCTCCTATACAATGAGAAGAGCACACCAGGCCCCACAGCCCAGGCAAGTCTACACTGCTGCCCCAGCCCAGTGCTTTCTTGCTGTGTCTCCATTTGAAATAGTTTAATGTCCCTCCTCCCAGCTTTCTCAGAGTGGAAGTCACTACATGCTGGATGGAGCCTGGAGTGAAGAGAACATTTTATGTCAGGAGAAGTTGGAAAGAGAGTACAAAAAGGTGGGGTGATCGCCTTCCTCTTTTATTCATTTTGTGGTTTCATTAACACTTAACAGTGTTCTCTGATGACTGATCGCTGATCTAGACCATGGCCTTTTAAACTGTTGATCAAAACACGTTATGATTGAGTTGAGTTCATTTTCCAGTGCCTGTCTGTCTTTAGTGGTCTTCTCTTTAATTGGGTCATTTTCATATTAGGATAAGAAAAAATGTTCCACCTCTGGAATTAACGTTGAAGGAGCTTGCATGTTCTCAGGGCAACTTTAGCCTCCCTTCTCCAGCATGCTCTGCAAGAGAAACAGAAAGTATAAGTTCCACTACCAGCAGGCAAGGGCAAACAAAAGGCAGGAACCACTTAGGATGATTTTTAAATACTGACTTCCAACCTACAGAATAAAGCATGCTTCCCCATCTCAAAATACTCTAAGGAACACCCTGTCTCATCTTTCTGAATCTCCAAATGTCCCACTCATCAGCATCTGAGAGGACCAGCCTGGGCAAGACCATGGCCTGGAAAATGGCGGAAGGGTGCTGTGGCATCTGGAAACAGTGACATTTTGCTGAGACAGTGTGGAGTAGGAGCTACACAGTGTAGCAATTAAGCCCAAAGGCTCTTGAGGAAGAATCTCATCTATGAACCAAGCCTACACCCAGAGATTCCAGCTGGCTCCAGGCAGAATGCTGATGTCAAGTCTATACAGCCCCCAGCAGCACTTACAGGCAGGTCTCTTCTCAAACTATACAAGTGTTGTAATGGGAATGAGGATGGTGGATAAGAACCATCCGAGGGAACTATAGCCAGCTAGGGCAGGAGGAGGTACATCTACCCTATTCTTATATATCTTTAAGAATAAAAAGGTAGCCATCTCCCTTTTAGCTTTGAAGCCGCTTATAAGAGTGCAGGTGAGACCTGCACTTGCATTTTCATCCTGTCCTCATGGTCCCTTATCCTTGCCAGCTAAGCTATTGAGTCCTCACTGCATTTAGTTAAGAGCTATAGGAAAGCTATCCCATATAGCCTTGGGAAATGAGAGACTAAGCTTGTGTGACAATTTGTATATGCTTGGCCCAGGGAGTGGCACTACTCGGAGGTGGGCCACTAGGGTTTGGGCTTTAACATCCTCCTCCTAGCTGCCTGGAAGCCAATCTTCTCCTAGCTCCTCCTGTACAATGCCTATCTGGACGTTGGGATGCTCCCACCTTGATGATAATGGACTGAACCTCTGAACCTGTAAGCCAGCCCCAATTAAATGCTGTCCTTATAAGAGTTGCCTTGGTCATGGTATCTGTTCACACAGTAAATCCCTAACACAGCATGGTAATAGTTTGCTACTTTTTACTTATTTGCTAAATATATGCTAAGGTTTATTTAACACACATACACAGTAAAAACAAAACAAAACAAAACAAAAAAACGCCTCCCATGGGAACAAAGCATGCATGGGAAGGTTTTTCTTCATATTGTATTCAGGGCCTTTCTCTGAAGCTGAAACATGGAAGGAGGGCATTGCATACATCTCCGGGTAGTCAGAATACAGACAGAAATTGGGGCTGTGGGTAGGGCAGATGGTGCAGCAACGACAGTTAAAAGTCAAGAAGCAATCAACTTGGTTAAGGATGAGGAGGATGCAGGGCCAGAGTGGACAAGAGGTGGACAAACTTCCCGTTGGCTACTGAAAACACTTGGGTATCCAACAAATGCTTTCTAAACAGAAGAATGTCACTCATGAAACTGAACCTGTGTCCTTGGCACAGTGAACTAAATGGAGGGGGAGTGTGGAGGTGGGAAGACCAGCAGATTCAACTGGAATCCAAGCAAGAGTGGACCAGGAAAACACAGGCACAAGAAGCCCAGAGAAGAAAAGAGGGAAGAGGGGTTTGGGTTGACTGGTAGTCACAGAGTGTGTAAACTCCATCTGGAGTTTATGAGCTGATTTTGGATGAGGCATTCCTACAGTAACCATTAGAAAGAGGTTACAGGTTTGGAAAGAAAGGTCAAAAGTCAAATGATTTAAGGACAAAGACAGTGGGGAACTCGGAGAACAAAGAGTGGAAGGACAAATGGCCCTCTAAACAAAGGGTGGACAGTGATGTGCTTATGGTCTAAGTGGTCTGGAGACAGGGCAGTAAGAATAGACTCAAAGGCAGGCAGGCAGGCAGGCAGGCAGGCTAGTGAGGAAAACAGGAGTGGGAAGGAAAGATGATGCTTTAGTTAAACAGGAAGTTAGGAAAACACAGTCTAGACAAAATGCAGGACAAAGCTGAAGATGCAAAAGCTCCTCTTGGTGGAGAGGACAGGAGAACGCACACTGCATGAGGCTCCTTTCAAGTGCACTGCAACGGGTACTGGGTTTGTGAGCTAAACAGAACAGCCAACCTTCCAAGTCAGACACTGTCCACCATTGTCAGCGCCATAGCATTTCTTCTAGACTCATCTTTTTGTGTCTTGATCTGTGCAAGTCACCAGTTACAAAGGTGGGTGCTCTGTAAACGTCCAGTATACAGACAACCTCACTCTGCCAATCTTTACTGTACGCACAGTGGAAGCCAGATCTACACTGAGCCCACTTGGGGCTCCTTGTTTCAGGTGAAAGTGACCCCTGAGTGATACTCTATGGTTGCTCTGCACTGTGGGGTGGGGGTGGGGTCATAGGTTCCATGGATTTCTGAATTCACCAATGGGAGCCTTAAGCACTGTGGCATCTGCTTGGTCTAGATCCATGGTTCACTATGGATCACTACATAGCCAGGTGACAACATGCCTCTTTTCTGTGTTGTGACATAATCTGCAGCTAGTGGAATACAATGAAAGCCAGAGTTAAGGGGTTCTCTGGGGGCTGATGGATCCTTTTAGCCATTCTTTTCTCTTCAACCCTAAGCAATTATAGATGAGTAATTTTCAGTGGAATGCCAGCAATGCTATACTTTCCTGCAGAATGACAAGCTGGATCCTGGCTCAAATGGGATCAGACCGTTAGAATACAGGCAACAGACGCCATCACTCTCTATGCTCACATTCACCGCACCCTGCTACATGTATTAAACTCCTAACCCCTCAGACTAGTAGTGCAATGGCTCAGTGGGTTTGTGTGTCACTCTCTGGAGATATGAGGGAACAGAGGAAAGCTGCAGGGCTGGTCTATAAACCCGCTGTCACACTGCACTCAGCTGCTATCAAAGGGTGGCAGAGGTGGTACAAAACCGCTTCACTGCTGTCAGAGACATTAACAAATACAGCATCAAGTTGGGATTTTAAAAAGATGAATAAACTGATAAACATTCTGTGCTCTTACTCTATCACAGCTGTGTGATGAGACCCGCTGAAAGCTAGAGCCAGGGAGCCCCAGGACTGACAGGGCTACACTGCACCTCACAGGCTGTCCCATAAGCTCTGCATCTTCTGTATCTGGATGCAGTTGGGTTGAATTTCAACACTGCATAAATTAACACTGCATAAATTAACATAGGAAATTCTCTAAAGAATGAAAGAGAAGCTTTGCAAGCTATATTAAAAAACCTGATGCTTTCATTTAAGGAAATGCTAACAGTTAATCTTAATGTGGAGAAAGAAATTCCTCGCTGCTGCTGCTGCTGCTGCTGCTGCTCCTCCTCATTCACATAGTTGGGTCTGCAGAAACATCTTCTGTAAACAGCTGCATAAATTACCAAAAAGACTGAATGGTTCAGGAATCAACACTGCTCTTTTCTGATAGCTTTTTCTGTTCCAGCCACTGATGAACTCACTCCGTCAAACAGAAACTGTGCCCCTGGAGACCTAAGATGGTGTGTCATTTCCACTTATTAAAATGATCTCAAGCACTTTTCTCAAATATTTCTGTTCCACAGCCATCTCCAGTTTCTGGATATCAGCTTTCTTTCAGAGGCTGACTAGCAGTGAACACCCACTGGCTGTCTCAGTAGATTTAAAAGCAACCCTGTATTGCTAAGCAATCATTACAGAGAAAATGGGATTTTAAAAGAGACCACCCACAGTATGTGTCCCTGGAGGAGAGCTACCTAGCATTTCCCCAAGGTTTCAGACTCAGGTGTGGGCAGGGGAAGGTTTTCCTAATTTAGGGGCATGAGGGCTAACACAGCAGCAGGTCCCGGATCAGGGACAGCCTCAGGACTGAGTTTTTACTTAGGAGAGGGCAGACCTGTGATGGGGAAATCAATGAGAGGACTGTGGGTGAGAGAGGAAGAACATCCTATAGCCCATCCTCTAGTCCAGCTTCTGAGCAGCAGGGTCCAGAAGTCTGCTGACCTGACTAGTTTGCTTTTGGTGTGTTCTCTCCAGTCAGGGTTGTGCTTTGTCCTTCCTGGTTTTGTAGGAGACACCAGTCAACTTTGTCTGGATCTCACTTCATATCTTCCATGTCTCTGTGTGACATTCAAATTAACTTACAAGTAATTAACTGTTTATACAACTTGCCACAGAAATAGACAAAACAACTACAGCTCAAACTTTTAGAAAATGAGCCCCAGGAAATACCTATTAAGAAAAATGAAAGTCCATGGTAATACTTCTAATATTAAATTCAACTTTTTTTAAAAAAGGGAAAATGTCATAAAGCAAAGTAGTACTCTCAGAAAGAAAGAGAGAAATATATCCTTAGGATGGGCAGGGCTCAGGGGACACCAAAAGTGTGGAACTCAACTTGCTCAGACAGCTTCAAACTTGACGAGCCTCTGCCCCACAGAAGGAGCAAGACCATCCTGTGTGCAGCCACCCAGCCACTAAGCAACAAGAGAGAATTCAGGGGACAATAAAAACCTGTTGCCAGAGGCCTTCCCACAGGCTGCCCTTGACTTGCCTTTGTACTTTGTGTTATACTAGTTAGCTTCTCAAGCTAGGAGATTCTGAGGATCTGATCGTCACTGTGGCACTTAGAGACAGGCTCAGTGCTCTTTTGGCACCTGCTGTGAGCGCTGGGTGACTCTCCCAGGATGGCCTTCTGCCTCAGAAGTCACCAGAGAGAGAGTACTTCTACTGGAGTGGTTTCTGCCTTCTCCCAAGCCAGCTTCCCATTGGCTTCAGAGCTAAGTTTCGATGCATTCCTAGGGGACAGTGAGTTTAGACTTTTCCCAGGTAGCCTGGACTGGTAG
Source organism: Montemys delectorum (assembly GCA_019843815.1). Lineage (NCBI taxonomy): Eukaryota > Metazoa > Chordata > Mammalia > Rodentia > Muridae > Montemys > Montemys delectorum. The sequence goes on along the minus strand of JADRCD010079002.1, from coordinate 1,629 downwards.
CTAGTGACAGTGACATGCCTTGTTACGAAGAAAACCAGACAGACCCTGTAGAATTTGGTACAAGTTTGGGGTACTTGAGCCCCACTTCTAATCTTCTAGTTTAGAATCCTTAAGGGGGAGGTTGGTCATGCACAATTTAAATAAATTTCAGAGCCTGAGAGGTTCACACATGTCTGTGTCCTCCTGGGTTTGAAATGTAGAGCAGGCAATGAGCTCTGCTAGGTGTGGTTCAATTCCAACTCTGGAACTGTGCAAAGGAAAAGATGAGGGTGGGGTTGATGATCTTCAAGTCCTCCAGTTCTAAGAGCTTGGTCGACATGTCACAGAGAGCTCATCTGCACACAGCCATGAAGCAGTCTGCTCTGCTCTGTCAGTAAGTACTTTCCCCAGGCAAAAGCTGGGATTTCCAAGTAACAGATATTCCTATTTCCAGAACTTTTCAGGCTCAAAATAATAGGGGAACATTTTGAAGCCTAGCTGAACACAAATCCAAATTACAGGGGAGGAAAAATACAGTGTCCCTGACAAATTTTCCCTGGACAAATTCCTACATACATGATAATCTTGTAGTCTTCTATTTTGGAAATAGCAAATACTGGAGACTTCATTGTAGTTTATAAATGAGAGGACTAGGGACATTAGTTTTGGGAAGTGTAATTTTGAGATCTAGCTAGCTTCACTGGTCAAGGTCTTGACTTGGCATGATCTCAACAGTTTCACAGGAAGATCAAGTCTCAATGGAAACGCTGCTTGGCTACCAGCCTACTGCCCACACTATCACTTAAGTCTCTGCATAGTTTATGGACCTTTGACTTCCCCATCATCTGATTTTAAGCCTTCTGTGGAACTCCTGGTCCTGGTTTTGTCACCCTGTACTCATACTGCATCTTCAAAGTCCCTGACCTCCCATGGGTTACACCTCATAGAGGGTGAGGCATCACAGTACACTAGGAGCCCAGAGCTGGCTAAGGCACTGCATTCTGTAATGGAGTTATTAGTCGGCAGGCGGCTTTGGGATAGCTGTTTTTCACTTTACCAACTCTGGGAGAAACTGTGACCTGTTTCCAGCCTCTCCTGTCCATCAGATCACCATGCCTGTTAGGAATGTGAACTTGAAAGCAGGGTATGCAGCTGAGGCTCCACAGCAGCAGGGTGTCTCAAGGGTACCTGATGGCAAACTTCATGAGGTAAAGGCACTAGACCCCAGAAATCTCAGAAGAAGGTGCTATCACTAAACAGACCATGCCTCTTGAGCCTACAGATACTTCTTGCTCTCCACAACAAACACAGAATCAGACCTTGAGGTAGAGCTTCAAACCCTCAGCTCACCAAGAAAAAAATAAAGTTGTGATCACCATCAATGGTCTGGTGAAAGCACTACACAACAACCCTACCCCCAGGTGAACAGAATGTTCCATGAGAATTCCATTAATTTCTTTGCATAGCAACAGGGTTGGGAAAAAAACCTAAAATGCTTACAATTCTTGCCTACCAAGTAAATGTTAAAGCAGTGGAATGTCACAGGGAATAGACGCAATGCTGATCTGTAAGTCAGCCTTCCTTTACTTTAAGAACTAGAAATTGGAGAGCCAGGTATGGTGTTCCTTTAGTCCTAGTATGTGGAATGTA
>JADRCD010079000.1:0-10842 GCA_019843815.1 Montemys delectorum | reverse complement strand
ACACACACACACACACACACACACACACACACACACACACACACCCTTACCCTGACCAGTAGGGCAGAATGGACCAGCATACTCTATAGCCACACACACATACATCTGGACATGCTTGGATACCCACCTCAAAGCCATCTATCTATACACCTATACACATTACTCCCTGTACCCACTCATACACCTCCATCCTGTACACATTCACACCCACCAAATGTACAAAGCCCCCCCCCACACACACACAACATTCACATATACATACATACATTCACACATGCACGCATGCATACTCATAAGTCCACATACACCACACCCGCGCACACATGCTCACATATTCCCTTGAATATCCCCAGCCTCCTGTGGGTGCTGTGTCACAGGTCCCTTTGACAGAGCTTGGCATCCACACCCAGTGGCCACCCTCGCTGCCTGCTGGCCCACTAAGACCTGATTTGCACCTTTGTGACCTGGAGGCTAAAAAGAAATGGATGTCTGGGTTCTTGACATCTATCTATACACCAGTGGCTCCACCCCAGCAGCTTAAGAGTGCCAAGGGGACTGAGGGTATGCTACCTAAGGGGCCCTGATGATGAGCGTCCCAGCCCTAGACCGGGTCGGGGAGACACACCTTTATGTTGGGGATTATGCTCAGGAAGCGAAACACAATCAGGGTGTTCAGCAGCCGTGTCATGTCCCACAGCGACAGTGGCCCATACTGCTGGGGCCTCCTAGGAAGACACAGGAGCCACATTAGGAGATTAGGTCCTGGGGAGCAGAGGGGGACCTGTGACACAGAGATGAGGCAGCAGGGGTGAACAGACAGCAACAGTCACTGTATGGGTACCGGGCAGAAAAAGCTCCCAGGAGGTGGCACGGCCATACCCTACTCACACCCAGTGCCCAGGCAGCCATAACCACAGCTACCATCATCCCTCCCAGAACAGCCACAGCCACACATCTCCTAGCACTGCCACAGCCACATCTCCCACTGCCAGGGCCAGATCTCCCAGAACAGCCCCATAGCATGAGGTTGGAGATGGTGTTCACTGCCCAGGGCCCTGACCTGCCAAGCTCAGTTCCTGAAGAACTGATGGAGAGCTTGTCGTACCCCAACCTATTCCCTGACCTTTGGCACTGTCCCTTCACTGACCCTGTCTCATCTGGAACCTATGACTTTTGACCCCATCCCCTATCCCATAGTCCAGTCCTGTCCCCCAATCCTGTGCCTGTCACTCCACTCCAGCATCCCCATGGCTTCTCTGTACCCTCATTCCTATCTAAACATAAACTTCCCTTACCCCAAGCATCACTTGAGAGCAGCTTGACTCACATCAGAAACAAGGTCGCTGCTGTCACCTGGCTCTTGCCTGGCATGGGGCGGACTGTCCCTGCCCACCTCCATGCCATCCCAGCAGGCACCAGAGACAACTCTGCAGGCCAATGCTGGAGCCCCAGCCCTCTGACGCCTCTACCAACTGTGTCACTAAGGCAGTGCAGGGATCCAAAGTGGACACAAGTGGCCCTGGGCCTGTGCTAGGCAAGTCTTGGCTCACAGGAATCTCTCACAGCAACCTTATATGTCATCCCGCTACGGGCAACCTCACCAACAAAGGCTCGGGCACAAGCTTAGCACCACTGGCTGTGCCAAGAGTCCTGGGGCCCTACCCAGGAGTCTCTCCATACAGTAAGAATAGAGGCCGGTGGGCTCAACCTGCCCTAACACCTCAGGAAGCCAGAGAGTCCCAGGACACCATTTTACGAAACGTGAACAGACACGGAGCACAAGGGACGAGCCAAGGCCACACGCTAGGCAGGTGCTAGCAAGGGGATTGCCCCATATTGCAGACCTGAGTTGAGCCTCATGTCCCACAGTGGAGATAATGGGGAAGAGGGGACACAGCCACCCGTCAGACTCCCTTATAGGGAACACAACCACTACCCACCAAGACACGACAAAGGAGACTGCCTGAAGGAGGAACGGTGTCCATTTCTGCATGTCCCCCTCATGCTGGGCAGACTTAGCCCACAGTCCAACAGCCTTACTGGTAGGGTGGGCCATGCCAGTGGCCAAGAACCCCATGTGGTCCTGGAGATCTGTCACCTGAGCGCAGTGAGACAGGTCACTGTCCAGGTTGTGTCCCCAGGTTCTCTGCAATCACATACCATCCCGAGTGCGGCAGTCGGTATACAGCCATGGTAGAAATCTCCAAAACCTGAACCACAGAGAGAGGGGGCATCGTCCAGCAGTGCCAGCCCAAGCGGCGCCTCCAGCAGTGCCAGCCCAGGCAGCTTGCAACAGAAGCCTAAGACTTGGGTCCATCCATTTAGGATGCAGTGGAACTCAGAGCTCATACATCCAGATGTTACTAGCCAGAGCACTCTGGTTTCAGGAATCAGGACTAGGGAAGCCACTTCATCATAGATGGACCAAAAGGTCTGGCTCAAAGAACTTTAACCTGTGCATGTCCCCAGAGGGCTACTGGCTCTAAAAATGTCACTTGAGGTCACTGCTGGCACATCTACACCAAGTATGAACCTCTCACTCCAACAAGTGGGGATTCCCAAGGGCACCCTGCGTGGCTGAGACTGCTAACACGCAGCTGCCCACTGTGAGGTTGCACGGTGAACCAGTGGCACTGGAGGATTGGGCCAAGGGCTGGTTAGTACTGATAGCTCTGGGTCCCGCTGGGCCTCCCCCAGGATGAAAAGTGGCAGTCCAGCCCCTATAACACTCATAGACGATGGGGACCAAGTTCCCGCATCCCATCATGTACTTCACTGTAGGTCCCTTGAGCCAGGAGCCCCACTTACTCCTAGGTAGTCCACTATACTATTTGATCTATCTTTGCTACACCATACACCCAAAGGACCCAGGCAGAGCTGCCAGCTGAGCTCACAGAGCCGCCGGAGACGGTTCCCCAGCTTGCATGGACTTTACCAGCAGGATGATGGTGAGGAGGCCATCAAACACATTGCTATGGTAGGACAGGTAGCCCCGCAGGCCCAGCGCGAACACCTTGAACAGCAGCTCCAGCACATAGTACAAGATGAAGATGTGGTTAAGAATCTGTAGAGGCAGAAAAGCCCAGAGCCAGCTTCACTTGCTGCATCCCCATGCTGGCCCCAGGACACCGAGGCCTTATGGGACACAGAGTATCCCATGCCCCACCCACCAGCCTCCCCTGCTGCCCTTCCACTCCCCCATCTCCCACCCCATCCCCCACCTAGGGCATGGCTAGCATTTCTGTTTCTTGTTCTGTCCTATTTGTGAGGTCCACGCAGACCCCAAGGATGCACATCTGCCTCTGACCTAGGCCTCCCTGGGCAACAAAGAAAAAGCACACTCCAGGCAGGCTCTTCCCAGGGGAACCTGAGCTTGCAGAAGCTTCTCCCCAGGAGGACAGAGGGCTTGGGGTGGGAGCTCATCAAGGAAGATGGCCTCTCCTAGGAAGGAAACTCAAGTAACTCTTCCTTTAAAGGAGGTCAAGTGGATGGGGATGGACACACACACACACACACACACACACACACACACACACCAGAGCATGGGGAGGCTCACTCCACTCCTCAGGTATAACACTGTTCTAATCTGAGATGTCAGACAGCCTCTGCTAAAACAGACAGACTCTAACCTGAGGACTGACAGAATGCTCAAAATTCAAAGTGGAAAGCCTCAATTCCCAAGGAATTTGACAGAACATTTTGATGTTGGAGAAGAGATCGTTTTCTTCTTAGAGGCAAACCTCAGAGCCTGAAGCCAGACATCCCACAAGACCCAGTCAGTCTCTTCTCTCTACAGGACCCTCAGTCTCACACCCCACTATGCAGGGGTCCATGGAAGTCACTCTGTCCCCATCAGCCACTTTCTGCCTGTATAACCAGAGCATCCACCCCTGGAGGGATCACTGCTCTGGCCAGCCACCCTGCCTCCATCCCACTACTCCTCACTGCTCAGCCCCTGGCAGAGCTGACGGCTTCACAGGCCAGCAGCCCCTGAGCTCACCCCCAGGACAAAGTCATCTCGTTCCCCGGGCAGCAGGTCTGAGTCCAGCACCAGGAACACCTGCAAGGCAGAGTGGAGGACAGGTTAACCATGGTGACCTGCCACAGTGCGAGGGTTGAGAGGGAAGGCTGGCCGCGGGACACACCTTCACTAAGCTGGAAGGAGGGGTGCAGGAGAGGGTTTCTCACAGCACCGCAGGGTGAGCCCCAACTCACACAAATAGACAAGAGGTTTCCCAGAGTCATGAGGTTCCCCAGGTAGTTGAAGTAGGGGTGGCTGAAGATGAACTGGGCAGTCTGCAGAAATGGAGACCGGTACTGGGGCTTCGGTGGGCGCTGCAAAGAGAACCCACACCCTTAGAGCCATGACGAGGCACATGATCCGCCTCTTGTTCTGGGATGAAATATTCTTGCCCTGCCTGCCCTATCTAGTAATCCCAAACACAGAAGCAGTTTTATACATGAGAAGCTAGTCACCATGACCTTTATAGCAGATAGCTAGAATGACCCGAATGCCTACCTGTGTGTAAACCATGTCACACATCAGTCATTTGAAATGTATGCTTGGGGGGCTGGAAAGATTCCTGATTAAGAGGACAGGCTGTTTCCAGGGGACCCAGGTTCCATTCCCAGTATACACATACAGTGGCTCACAACTATTGATAACTCCGACCCCAGGCAATACAACATTCTCCTATGGCCTCTGCGGGCACCAGGCACACATGTGGTACACAGAAGAAATACCCATACATGCATGCCTGGGAACCAGACAGCCAGAGAGATGGATCAGTAGTTAAGAACACTTGCTGCTTTCTCAGAGGATCTGGGTTCAGTTCCCAGCACCCACATGGTATTTCACAGGCATCTATAACTCCAGTTCCAGGTGATCCAATGCCCTCTTCTGACCTCCACAGGGGCCAGGCATGCAAGTGGTACAGGTGCATATATGTAGATAAATCACTCATATGCTTAAAAAATAAGTGTAGAGCTGGAAAGATGGCTCATTAGTTAAGAATATTCGCTGTTCTTCCAGAGGACCCATGTTCAGTTCCCAGCTCCCACATGACAGCTCACAAATCCTGTAACAGCAGTTCTAGGGCATCTGATGCCCTCTTCTGGCCTCTGCAGGTACTGTACATACATGGTACACAGACATACATGCAGGCAAAACACTTAAAACAAAATGCTTAGGAGGCTGGAGAAATGGTTCAGCGATTAAGAGCACATATTGCTCTTGTAGAAGACCCAAGTTCAGCACCCAGCATCCACAACTGACAGAGTGGGTCACAACTATTGGTAACTAGAGCTCAGAGAGATCTAATGTCAAATGCACACATACGATAATTAAAAGTAAATCTTAAAATTAAAAAAAATTTTTTTTAAAAAACATTTCTAGAGAGGGCTCACCAAATGCTAGGACAACACAGTATCAAACACAGGTGCCCTGAGGCCAGCCAGAATGGACAGTGGTAGGGGACAGCCTTACGAGACCCAGCACTTTCTGAGGCACATTTGACACCAGCATGAACGGTGGCTGCAGCAGACTCATGCAGTGAACCATGGGGGAAGCCTGGGATCCCTGAGTTCTCCATGAGGTGACAGAGTGAACGCTCCTCATGCCCCCAGCAGAGAGACTTCCCTCACACCTAACAGTAAATTCCAATGATAAAACTGAACCGCTGACTTCCTCAGTGGTCAGCAAAGCCACAGTGCTGGTGACAGCTCCCAGTGAAGAATGGCCACCAGAGGGGTGCAGGGAAGAGAGTTCATCATCAAGAGTGGTTTAAATGGGAAGATCCCAAACTTCATGGACTCCATTTCAGGTATAAGCCACTGCCTACAGCCACATGAGGTAATGTCCCATAGAAAATGTGGGGCACGTTGAACAGAATGACGTCTCTAGGAAGGGTCTTCAACAAGCAGTAGCTACACCTCAGCATAATTCACCAGCAACACCAGTCCACTGTGAATTCCCTGTCAGCATTCAGCCATGCAGTCCTCCTGGTGCCCTAGAGCTGCAGCCTGACCTGCTGACATGTGAGCTAGTGTGCAGAGGCTGTCTGCCCAGAGGCCCCTAGGGACTCTGCACACCCTGGCCTCTGCTGCAGATAGCGTGGCCTCTGGAACACCCAGTATGGTTGCTTTCATTTGCCAATGACCCACAGACCAGCACTGGCTCAGGCAGACCAGAGTCAGTCTTCCCAGAGGTCTAGGTCATCTCCACAGAGTGTGAGCAGCACTTCTCCACAGAGGCCTGAGTCTGGCTGGTCTCCTTCTAAGGTCATCCTTGCTAGGACACCATCCCTCAGCCCCAGAGTCCTTCACCTTCTTCCTTCTCTACAGCAAATCTTTCATCATACCAGGGACTTCCTTGCAGAGAGGGGGCCTTGTTTATATTTCCTTTGTGGTTTCTGCCTGACTGGGAAGCTCACTAACACTTTGGCTGAGAGAAGTTCAGCATCACCATCACGTTCAAACTTAGCTGAACGTAGCCACACACAGCCGTGGAACTGATCATTCTCCACAGAATTCCCACATTCAACCTCACCTCTTCAGAATGTTATGCATTTGTAGACTGCCATTTCCAGAGGTGGCTGTGTGTGTGTGTGTGTGTGTGTGTGTTCTTTCACATGCTTATGTCCTTGTAAGAAGAAGGTTTGGGGACATACACACAGAGAACAACATGCAGACACAGGGAGAGGCGTTAGGAGGTGCTGGGACTGTGACATCTCCAGATCTTAGGTGTCCAGCCTAGGACATGAGACATTAAATGTCATTTGCTGTGGCTATGTGGCTGGGTCTAAGGCAGGCTGAGCAGTTAGGTCACACAGCGGTGGAACTGTCAAGCTTCAAGCAGCAGGACACATCTGATCCCATCTCAGTCTGTCCCCGCTTGGTCCTCTCAGGGCTGGCTGGCAGAAACAGCAGTCCCTCTGCCTGCCTGAGATACTGAACTATGCCTCGCAAGGCTGTTCACTACAGAAACCCACACTGGAACATATAGGCATTCCTGTCCTCTGGCTGGGCCTGAAATGGAAGCCAAGACCCCCCCCCCCCCCAGGGACCATCTATAAGCATCAAGAATGAGAGGCATGGGGCTGGAGAGACAGTTCAGCAGTTAAGAGCACTGGCTCCTCTTCCAAAGATCCTGAGTTCAAATCCCAGCAACCACATGGTGGCTCACAATCATCTGTAATGGAGTCTGATGCCCTCTTCTGGTGTGTCTGAAGACAGCTACAGTGTACTTATAACAATAAATAAATCTTTAAAAAAAAAAAAAAAAAAAAGAATGAGAGGCAAGGCCTTTGAGCGAGCCAGCCTTAGACCTGCCAAGGAGATGGTCAGAGGAGTTTTTTGAGACAGAGAAACGCTGTGGAATGTTCCTCTGGGTCAGGCTCGCCCAGGCCATTTCTTCATCCATCAAATGTAAATGTCTCCATCAATTTCACCAGCCAAAGGATTCCCATGGCCAATCCCTGGGACTGGCGATTCAGGACAGGCAAGTCCTGACCGTGGCCTTTAAAATCACCACTAGCCTTGGTGGCCGCAGGCTGGGCAGATGGCACAGGCCAGACCTACTTACCTCTGTAACTACACCTTTGTCAACCTCATCAAAGAGTTTCTGGAACTCATCAGCCAGCATCGGGCGGCCTTCATAGGACTGCACCTTCTGTAGAAGGAAGGCCAGGTTGGCCACTGGCAATCGGGAAGGGATGCCTGAGCCCCTCCCGACCATCAGCAGTAAGCACGGGACTGACGACCCACCCGACAGGAGCTAGGGAAGACCCCGGGAGGGCAGCAACCTGCATGATGGCTTCTTTGTAGATTTTGTTCAGCTGGGTTTTCTGAAGTACTCGCAGGAAGTCCTCGGGATTCACCCCAACTCTGTGGCAAAGACACCTCATCCTGGTGAGCAACATCTAATGGCAGTTCCACCAGCCTGAACTCAGCTATGGATCCACCCTGCTGCACGGGAAAGGCGCCTCGGTGAGCTTCCACCGTGAGCTGAAGCGCTTTACAGGCCCCATCTAAGAAGCCCTGGAGATGTTCCCTTAGAAAGGAACAGCCGCCACTGACCAGTCAAGGCAGAACCTTCTCAGTGGCACACCAGAGCCATCCTCCCTCCTTTCTCTGCCCACCTGGTGGTGTGGAAGCTTGCCTTAGACACAAGTGGGCTAACAGGCAAGAGCAAACAGGATCACAGGAAGCACTGAGGGCTAAGTAGCTCATGCAGCTCCCAGTGGAATATCCAGTCTGGCGCCAGCCAGCAGGGGCTGCTTAGGAAACCCTTAATGAGCACTCTGTTCCCCTTCCTAGAAGCAAAAGACCATATTGTCCTGGGAGAGGATCCCCACACGAGACTCACAACTCAGGGGTGGCTCCAGCTGGCCCCGCCCTAGAGGCGAGGACTTCATAGGCTGCACGGGCCCCCAGGCGCCGCCGGAACAGCGAGGTCTGCAGAGATTTCTAGAAAGAAGATAGCTCTGAACACCCAACTCTGGCATTACTCACACACATCTTGATCCCTGCCCAAACTGCCCTGAGGAGTGGGCTAAAGGGGAGGCTCTAAGAGAGGCTGTGAAGCAGCCCCTCGCTCCTTAGGCATCAGAGGACACCACTAGAGGGGACGGTTCTCAAAGGAGGGAGCCCAGTGACCCTTTAACACAGTTTAACAACAGTTTCTCATGTTGTGGTGACCTGCAACCATAAAATGATTTTCAGTAGGAATTTTAATGTAAATATCTGATATGCAGGCTATCTGATATGCGTTCCCTCCAAAAGGGTCGTTCATCACCCCCCAAGGGGTTGAGACCCGCAAGTTAAAGGCCACTGCTCTAAGGTCTACATTTCTTCTCTGTCCATTCAGGAGGTTATAACAAACACCCAGGAGTTGCAGTCTCTAGGTGTTTTCCTCTTGGGTGTGGAAAGGCAGGGAAGGAAATCCTGGGTAACCATGGCAACAACTGAGCTACTGAAACAGCCCATAGCAGAGACCGTGTTTCTGAGCTGGTCCACGGAAGGTGGCAACCGGCTTCCCCTCCCACCAGGGTCAGCTGACTCAAGGCCTACTTTGCCTGGCCTCTGAGGCCAGCTCTGGCATGGCCCCCACAGTGACACAGGGTGGCTCACCATTAGGTAGCCACGGAACTGATTATAGATGATGGCCGTCAGCAGGTTCATCAGAAACAAGCTTCCTGTGAAAGGAAAAAAAACCAATAAACCTGACCAGAGGACAGTGGAGCAGAGCTTGCAGCAGCCAGGGACCACAACTGTCCTGGGCTCAAAGGTCTCGGCAAGGCTGGGCACAACAGCTAGGAGCACGGGATGACCAACCACAGTCAAGCTCACAGTGTTCCCTTCTGCCTCAGAGCAGGGGACACACACAATCCCCAGACTCCTGCATCCTTGTCCATCAATGGGGCAAGGAGGGGTGAGGCCAAGCGTGCCTAGCCATGGATAGCTCAGACAGGGACATCAGTGGCCACATACCACCAGGGGGAAAGTTGGGGGAGGGCATGCTAAGATGACACTGGGGTGGGAAGCAGACTGAGGTAAAGTTACAGGAGGTGTTGGGACACACACTGGTACAGGACGGGGAACTAAGGTGCAGGTAATGGAGCAGGATAGGCTGAAACGAAGAATGGGTCTGAGGTATACTGAGGGGCCACACTGAGGAGGCGGTGTAGGGCAGTGAGCTAAGTAAGGGGAAGCTACAGAGACAGCACCATGAGGTAAAGTTAAAGGGTGAGGGGTGGAGGAGAAGTCACAGGTGGACAACGTATGATGAAGTCCTAAGTTGGGAGCAGGCTGAGGGGAAGGCTTGTGGAATGAGCTGAGGGGAGACAGGCTGAGGTGAAATTACAGGGTGGGGATACACTGAGAGGTCAGGTGAAGGTGAAGGTCTGGGAGATGAGCTGAGGGAAAGGTAGAAGGTGAAAATAGGCCAAGGTCAAGTTAAAGGGAGGGGGAGGGGACATTCCAGGGTGAGGGTAGACTGAGGCAAAGCTATAGGAGCAAACCCAGGAGAGTTAGAGAGCAGGGACCAGCCACAGCCAGCCACTCTTGAGCATGGGGATCCTGACACGCATGGGGGAGCACAGCCCAGTGCCATGCAAACCCACAGGCACTTACCTATCAAGGTGAAGACAACGAAGAAGAGAGCACAGACCCGGTTCTGGGCATACGCAGGGATCATCACTGAGACAAAGGAAGACTGAGATTAAACACCTGACCCCTCCTCACCAGACCTAAGAGAGCAGCTGAGAAATTCCTGCTCAAAGTCTGATCTCAAACACTTACAGTACCGCCTTGGATAGAAGCTCAGCCCTTGACTAATGGGCCTCCCTGTGACCACACCCCAAGCCACAAAGCTCTCCTACAGCGACTGGCTCCTGGGTCAGGCTGCACCCACTTCTGGGATGGGAATCCCAGGCTGCCCTCGGGGGAGGTCAGCAAGGTTGGGAGAAGACCTAAGTCCAGGGTAAATGGCACTAAGCACAGTGGCCAGGCCACAGCAGAGCTCAGGAGGCCTGCAGCCTTCCCATCCTGACACAGTCCACATGGGAGGAGTTGGGAGGGCCTGGCAGCCCAACCAGGGCCTGCTAAGACCAAGAAGCTCTCACACTCGATGCTCCTGAATGGCATACACATCACGACAGGCCCAGGCAGTGGGTGGGAGTGTAGCTAAGCCCCTAAGAGGCCACCACAGGAACCACTAACACCACATCACCACAAACTACCAGACACTGAAATTTCAGTTTCTCCAAGGAATAAAGTAACAAGATAAAGGGAATGAAGAAAGAAAGCAAGAAAGAGAGAGAGAGAGAGAGAGAGAGAGAGAGA
>JADRCD010078998.1:0-10084 GCA_019843815.1 Montemys delectorum | reverse complement strand
AATTTGACCAAAAAACCCAAGATGAACAACATTGTTTCATTCATTTTTCCTTCAGAAGCCACCTCACCACTGACAGACATGCTGTCCCTTCCTTTGGCTGAGACTCAGAAAAATTCTTTGAAAGAAAGGAAGACCCTGGCAGACAAATGTGAGGTAAGGGTTAAATGGCAGAAGGAAACCTGAAGTGGAAATTTCTGGTTTCTTTGGAGACTCAGTTGTGTAATGTGATGTTTTTCTGGAAACTGTCTTATGAGAAGATGTATATAAGAAGATATTTTACTAAAGCAGACACATGGAAGGATGTTTTGATGAGAATGGACACATGGTGTTTCTCTGGAAGCTGCCTGTATAAAGGGCATATGATATTTTGGTAGAGTGGACACTTGAGAGGACCTGTGATATTTGGAAACAACAGACAGTGGACAACCCTGTGGCATTAGTTCACTTTGCCTTCTTTGTTGATCATCATTTGTTGTGACTTCAAAGAAAGAAACACACGAAAATACTTCTTGCTGCTTCTGTGGACTTAGGTCTGTTGCCTCGAGGTTTCTTGTAGATCAAACTGCAACTGCTGATTTGGGAAAGGTGTTTTCCAGTAGATCAGAACTGTCGCTGCTGATTTGTGTGAACTGAACTGCTGATATCTTGACAACAAAGATTGGAATCTCCCCAAAGAACTGTTTCTCAACAGGTCTACAACCCCAATTTCCTATTAACCTTTCCTTTCCACTACCTCTGATGGGCAGTAGGCTAGAAGGGAAGTTAAAGAATTTAAAGACCCTTATTAAAGTAGATTTTTAAAAAATCTAAGCCTACTGAAGCCTTCTAGAGTTTGTGTTCTCTATTTCTTAGTCACAAGTTACAGCAAGACCTCAGAGTATGCAGATTCATCATTTCACTTGACAGATGAAAAACTCAAGCTTCAGACTCAATGTGTCACTGTTTAATCATTCTGTAACTGCTTACTGAGTGCCAGGCATGATCTGAATGGATGTCCAGTACAAAATCTCTCATAACTTCTTAGTCATTGAGTAACACTGTATACAAATGAAGGGCCAAGAATTCCAAAGCACTGTCTATAAATTCTGTTGTTTTTCACCCCCCCACAAGCTGGGAAAAAATATATCACTGAATTGGTCATGGATCTCTAGAAGACAATAGGACTTTATAGAACTTTAACACTTGCTGTAGCTTCCTCCTTTTTTCCCCACTTTTTATTCTACTTGAGCCCCCTGTCATCTTGGATGGCACCACTTACACTCAGATCAAGTCTTTTGGCCTCAGTCATCTCTAGAAGCATCTTCATAGATACAGCCAGAAATATGCTTCACTAATCTCCTAGGTAGCTCTCACTCCAACCAAACCAATAAGATTAACAACCATCATAATTTTTTTTGTGAATTAGCAACCTGTCAGAGCCCTTGTTTAGTGAGCAACAGTATCTGACCTCTTCTGCTATAGAGGAAAGTCATGCCAGAGGACCTGGGGCTACAAAATCAAGATATTTGGAAGTGTAGTGGTGGTATATACCCCAATAATCCATTAAAACGGTTACAAGTTGTTCCTTATAGTAAATAAGTTTGTGGGATTGGGCCACTACTAATTTTTTTTGCAATAATCATGTTGTGAAAAAAATAATAGTCTTGTGGAGTATGCCACTATAGGCATGTATAACTTCACTTTAATTTTTTAAGTTTAAAAAAAAAATGTCATTGTAGATAATTTGGAAAGTAATGAAAATTATGAAATAAAAACTCCACAGAAGAGCCCTAACCAATAGTAAATGGCTATATAAAGCCAATATATAAAAACAAAGTGTGGTAGTTCATGCCTGTACTCCCAACATTAAGAGTGGAGGTAAAGGCAGAGACAGGAAAATCAGAAGATCAAGGACATTCTCCACTATGTAGTAAGTTTGAGGATAACCTGACTTATCTGAGACCTGCTTCATAAACAGGAAAAGAGAGAAATCTAAAAACAATATTGTTTTAATTACTTTTCTTTTTGCTATGATAAAATACCCTTACAAAACAACTAGCAGATTTCTTCTGGTTCACAATTCTGGCTCTATTACTGCAGAGAGGAGCTTGAGATAGCTAATTACATTGGTTTTGCTGTAAAGAAACAGACATCAATGAATGCTTGTACTTTGTCCCTTTTCTTCTTTGCATTCAGTTCAGGATCCAGCTCAGGGAATGGTACTACCCACAATTATCAGTTACTCACATCTCAACTAACCTAATCAAGATGAATTCCTACAGGCGCAGCCAGAAATTCATCACCAAGGTGATTCTGGAGCTCATCAAATTGACAACTGAGACTAAACATCACAGACACCTTATATAACAATATTTGAAGTATTTTCTATACAGAAGAACTAGTATTTGTTTTATTCCTGTTCCTTCTGTTTCTACCAAACTAGAATATCTGATTTAAAAAATAAGCTAAGTATACCCTTATGTTTCAGTAAAAGAAAATTAGATCCTAAGATTCTTTTGATGATGTTTTTTTTTAATTCTTTGAGTATAAGAAGATATAAATGGACTCTATTAATTGCACCTTATAGAATTGAGAGGTGGGCATTTTCTTGAAAATACCTTTCCAATTGAAAGAATAAAGCCCGTATAGCTCACCTCTCTCCTCTGACCCACTCATTACTGCACATTCCATCTGTACAATGTTTGGAGCCCTTTTAAAAGTGAAACAGAGACTGCAAGGTTATACCAATCAGTAGGTAAACTTCTTGCATCATTTTTACCTTTCCAAGGGGAACTGACAAGGATAGTTTGGTGAAGGGTTCTAACCCAATGGAAGTGAATAACTATGCATAGGGCATCCTCTCCTGTAGTTCCCAACCAGGTAGCCATGCTGAAGCCTTTGGGGAGCTATGTCTGGAGCCTTTCCTTGGCTTCCTGTTGAGGTCTTGTTTAGCAATTCTAAGAGTTGATTCAAAAATGTTAACTGAAGCAAGAGTTGATTCAAAAATGATAACTGAAGCCTAGTGTCTGGAAATTGAATTGAAAATCATCAGCATTAGTTATTTTACATTTTTTTCCTCATAGAAAGCCAGAGTTGCAATCAAATATTTACCCAAAGTAGTAACACACAGGTAAGAGGCACAGTCAGAAGAGCAGAATGATTAACTTGAAGACCCAGTGTGATTTCACAAGGTAAGTTGAGGGAGAGAGCAAAAAGCCATTAAGATTGTTCTTATTTATTTATTCTGCCTTGTTCTTTTTTTTAATGGGCTTAATGTTCTGGATGTTTTTTGTTGTTGTTGAATTCAGAACATTTTCAAAAGATGAGCTGCTAAAGTACCCTCAAAGAACAGGCCCATTTCCACCCATCCATGAACTGTCAGGCTGCACTAGATGTTTTGGAGTGAGAAATGTTATTTTGAAATCTGCTTATGAGCAGGAAGGCTTACAACAGGGAATAGGCTGTTGGCAGCCTTCCAGTCTCCTGACATGCTCAGCACTGGCTGCACTGGCCATGTGCTTGCTTTTCAGTCCCCCTAAGGAAGTGTGCTGAGTTATTTTCAAAAGTAGCCAGAAAAAAAGAAAGCCACAGAAGGATTTTTCCGTGGACCAGCCAACAAGCTTTGGATAGCCTCTGATAAGCCAGGTGCTGCAACAAATTTTGTGTGTGACTTTAAGGGCTTGCATCTAATGGGGGTTATTTCCTGTACTCTGCCATCTGACTCATGTGAACAATTTGCTCACTGTGTACTCTTTAATAAGAGTGTGTTTACTGATCTGAGATGGGTACTGCTTTCTTTTTCCTTTTGTTAAATAATTGGATGACATTATTACTAACCTCATCTTCCTCCTGTGCCTTTCTTTAAAAATTAATTGTTCTACTCACACTATGGGATTTGGAGATCATAATAAGAGACTGTGGCCTCTCCCCTCCTTTCCCTCTCTCCTTCCCTCCCTCCCACCATGTCTCTCTCTAAGACCTTAGATAATTAGAAGCATGCTTTTTTGAAGGTATGAGGCAGTATAAGCTTTATTTCTGCAGCAATACTACTTATTTTAGATAGAACTAAAAAAATTCTGCTTAAGTTTTTTATTATGTCATTGGGACATTGACTTTTTTAAGCACTATGCCTCTCTATGGAGGTTATATCTGGAAAAACAAGATGACATTTTTGGCAAAACTAGGCAATATTTTGATGAACAGGGAATGTCATAGAAACATTAGGGATACAAATCACCAGTGCAACGTAGCATTCTCACTTTTAGGGCAAAGTAAACATTACTGAAAGAATTGATTAAGCAGCCCCTCCCCCCCTAGTAACTTGAGAGAGGATGTTGCTATATAGACCAGATTAGTCCGTCTGGAACTTGAGTTTTTCTGCCCCAGCCTCCTGAATGCTAAGATTATATGTGTGTGCCACCACATATGACTTTGAAAGTATTCTTTCAACACTTTGAACTTGTAGATATAGTTTATTAGCTTCACAGTAAATAACTTGTGACTCATGTCTTCTTCGTTCCTCTACCCTTCCTTGCACACAGTTCTCAGTATTATTAGTAACTTCTTTGATGGTAACTCAAGAGTGTAAGAATATTTAAATTTAAATATTTAATTTAGATTTAAATTTTAAATATGTCAAAATTAACATTTAATAGTATCGACTACTGAAACCATATGAAAAGCTATATTTAAGGAGAAGCTTTTACATTTTGATCTATTTATGTGGGGGGGAAAGGGCACATATGCCACAGGGTAGGACTTTTGGCAGCCATTTCTTTTCTTCCACCAAAATCAGGCCATTGGGTTTGTGTGAGTCATCTTCCTAGTGCATCTCTGTCTTCTCTGTTCCTTTCCTATCCCAGCCATCTTTGTCCATGTCTTGTGTGTTCTTCCAATGTTTCTGCAAACACACACACACACACACACACACACACACACACACACATTTGTTCTGGCTAAATTACAAAAGAGGCATACTAGACAGGGACTTGAACAGTTCAGGATAATTGTATATTAGTGTTCATTACACAGTGATTTACAATAGTCCAAAAAAATGTTTTTAGCATACAAGTATTTCACTTCCTTAGTTACAAATACCCCAGGATACTTTGTATTATTTGATGCTATTGTGAAAGGTATTGTGAGTTAATTTTGTATCCATCTACTTTGATGAAAGTGTTTATCAACTGTAGAAACTTTCCAGAGAAACATTTAGGGTCACATATGTACACTGTCATATCATCTGTAAATAGCAATACTTTGACTTCTTCCTTTCCAACTTGTATCCCCTTGATCTCCTTTAGTTGTCTTATTGCTCTGGCTAGAACTTCAAGTGCTATATTGAGCAGGTAGGGAGAGAGTGGGCAGCCTTGTCTTGTTCCTGATTTTAGTGGAATTGCTATTTTTTACTTTCTCTTTATTTAAGTTGGGCTTGGTGTAAACCACCTTTGTTATATTGAGTTACATCCCTTATATCTCTGATCCCCCTCGCCACAACTTTTATCATGAAGGAGTTCCAGATTTTGTCAAAGGCCTTTTCTCAATGAATCTAATGAGGTGATCATGAGGGTTTATCTTGTTTATATAGTAGGTTGTATTTATTGATTTTTATATATATCGAACCTTTCCTGTGTCTCTGAAATGAATCCTACTTGATTATGGTAAATAATCTTTTTTTATGTGTTCTTAGATTTGGCTTAGACATATTTATTGAGAATTTTTGCATCTGTGTTCATAAGGGAAATTGGTCAGTGTTGTAGTTTGAATTTGCTTGGAGCAGAGAGTGGCACTATTAGAAGATGTGGCCTTGTTGAAGTAGATGTGTGTCACTGTGGGTGTAGGTAATGAGATCCTCTTTCTAGCTGGCTGGGAAACAATCTTCTCCTGGCACCCTTCAGATCAAGATGTAGAACTCTCAGCTCCTTTCAAGCCAAGCCTGCATAGACTCTACCATGTTCTAACCTTGATGATAATGGACTGAACTTCTGAACTTGTAAGCCAGCCCCAATTAAATGTTGTCTTTTCTAATAGTTGCCTTAGTCATGGTGTCTCTTCACAGCAATGGAAACCCTAACTAAGGCAGTCTGTATTTCTCTTACTTTGCTATTGTTGGGTCTTAATGTGGTTTAGGTATCAGAGTAACTATGGCCTTGTAAAATGAATTGTATAATGTCCCTTCTGCTTCTATTTTGTGGAATAATTTAAGGCATATTAGTAACACTTTGAAAGTCTTGTAGATTTCTGTACTAAAACCATTCACTCTGGTTTGATCTTGGTTGCTTCTATAGGTCTGTTAAAATTGCCTCTCTGATCTTGATTTAATTTTTGTCAGTGTTAGGTATCACAAAAATTATCCATTTCTTTTAGACTTTCCAATTTGATGGAATATGGGGTTTTAAAGTATATCCTTAGGATTTTCTAGATTTCCTCCATATCTGTTGTTTTGTCCCCTTTTATTTCAAATTTTGTTAATGCGCATACTTGTTCTGCATTGTAGTTAATTTAAATAAGGCTTTGTCTATCATGTTATTCTTTCAAAGAACCAACTCTTTGTTTCATTGAATCTTTGTAAAGATTGTTTTTTGTTTCTATTTAATTTATTGTACCTCTGAGTTTGATTATTTCTTGCCATTTACTCCTCTTGGGTTTGATTGCATTTTTTGTTCTAGATTTTTCAGGTGTGTTGTAAGGTGGCTAGTATTAGATCTCTCCTTTTTTTTTTAAGTAGGTGCTTAGTGCTATGAACTTTTCTCTTATTCATTGTGTCCCATAAGTTTGAATATGCTGAGTGTTCATTTTTTATTGAATTCTAGAAAATGTTTATTCTTTTTCTTAACTTCTATCTTGATCCATATTTCATTCAGTCCAAGAGTTGTTCAGTTTCCATGAATTTGTAAGTTTTCTGCTGTTTCTCTTGTTGTTAATATCCAGTTTTATACTGTGATGGTCTGATAGGATGCAGGGAATTACTTGAATTTTCTTGTATCTGTTGAAGCTTGCTTTGTGACCAAATATATAGACAATTTTGGAGGAAGTTCCAGGAAGTGCAGAGAAGGTATATTCTTTTGTATTTTATCTATAAATATCTGTTAGGTCCATCTGCTTTATAACATCTGTTAGTTCAAATATTTCTCTTTTTATTTTTTGTCTGGATGACCCATCCATTGGTGAGAGTAGGATATTGAAGTCTCCCACTATCAATGTGAGGATAGATATGGGATTTAAGCTGTACTAGTGTTACTCTTACAAACTTGAGTGCTCTTGTATTTGGAGCATAGATGTAAAGAATTGGAATGTCCTGTTGGTGGATTTTTCCTTTAATGAGTATGTGGTATCCTATGTCTTCTGATTACTGTTGAAGTCTATTTTGCCAGATGATAAAATGATTGTAACAACTTCTTTTTTAGATCCTTTTGCTTGGAATATCTCTTTCTATCCTTTTACCCTGAAGTTATGTTTATTCTCGATCTTAGGGTGTGTTTCTTCGATGCAGTAGCAGGATAGATCCTCTTTTCATACCCATTCTGTTAATGTGTATCTTTTTATTGGGGAATTGAGACCATTGATGTTGAGAGATATCAATTCAAGGTTTTTGTTGATTCCTATTATTTTATTGTTGTTGTTGTTGTTGTTGTTGCTATTGTGTGTGTGTGTGTTCTCTCTTTTGATTTTCTGGGGTTAATTGTTCCTTATGTTTCCATGGGTGTGGTTAACCTCTTTGAGCTGGAGTTTTTTCCCAACACTTCTTCTAAGCCTAGATTTTTGTGCATAGATATTGTTTAAATTTGGTTTTATCATGGAATGTCTTATTTCCTCTATCTATTGTGATTGAAATTTTGCTACGTATAGTAGTATCTTAGTTAGGGTTACTGTAGCTATAATGAAACACCATGAGCAAAGCAAGTTGGGAAGAAACTGTTTATTTTGTCTACATTTTCATATCACTGTACATCGTTGAATGAAGTCAGGACAGAAACCCAAGCAGGGTAGAAACCTAGAGGCAAGAGTGGATAGAAGCATCCTGGAGGAGTACTGCTTTCTGGCCTGTTTACCATGGGTTGCTCTGCGTGCTTTCTTATAGAACTCAGAACCAAGATTCCAAGGCTGGCAACATCTACAATGGGCTTGGCCTTTCCCCATCAACCACTAAGAAAATGCCTTTAGCTGAACCTTATAGAAATATTGTATTGGTCACATAGCTCTTAGTTCTTCCTAATGGTCAATGGTGCAAATATGCTTTCACTTTTCCTGCCTTCTCCCAGAACATGGAATCAGTGCTATTTCAATCTGTCTTTGAATTGCAATTTTTATGACATCCAAATAAAAATCCTTATTCACTTTTGTATTTTCTGAGTTTGGATTGATTGGAAATCTCCAGCCAGATTTCTTTTAAAATAATGTATGAATAGATAGAAACTCCAAGCTGGGCAATGGTGGCACACGCCTTTAATCCCAGCACTTGGGAGGCAGAGGCAGGCAGATTTCTGAGTTCGAGGCCAGCCTGCTCTACAGAGTGAGTTCCAGGACAGCCAGGGCTATACAGAGAAACTCTGTCTCGAAAAACTAAAAAAAAAAAAAAAAAAGAAAAAAAGAATGAAAACTCCAACATTTATAAGACAAGACTGTGAAAATCTCATGATGTGCATCTCAAACTCTAGGCATGCTGTAACTGTGCAATTGTTCTGGATTTTCCATAAGTCTGAGATCAATAGAAGTTCACATATCCAGGCAGCAGGTGTGCCTAGGGCTCCAGATTCTGAATATGTATACATTCTCCTTACATATATGTTCTGAAGATACTGGAATCCCATTAGACTACAGCAAAAAAATTTTGGTTTTCTAAACAACCTTAAAGGAATTCAGAATTGAAGCTAACAGAATAATAATTATTTGCATTGATAAGGCAAGATCTAAGAAACACCTATTACTTAATAGTTGTTATAATTAGTATAATAAGATGTATGATAATGAAGGTAAGAAATTCATTTTCCAGGGATATTACTTGCTTAGAGGTATTCTTTCCCAACCAACAAATGACTGAAAGAAACTTGCAAGTTATATAAATGAAAAAAAAAATAGTAAGCAAGAATGTTTTTTAAACTATCAGGATTTGAAATATCAAGTGCAAAGCTGATATTTTTAAATAATGTATTTTATACTTAGAATATCTTGACTTTCCAATAATGTTAATACCGAGTAGTTTAACTATCCAGCTAATTCAGATAGAATTCACATTTAAAATAAGTTTGGTGCTAATTTATGTGAACTTAGGGTTAGCTCTTTGGTATCCAACAACTTCTTATATTCTACAGAATCCATGGAAATTTGTGGTTAAAAAAAAAAAATGACTTCCCGGTCTCTCTGGGCTGGTGTCCTGAGCAGACCTTGGGCGCAAGCTCTGAAGCCAGTCCAACAACACCCAGAGAAAGCTCCACTCCCAGGCGCTCTAACACTCTCAGGATCAGAGGTGAGGAGGACACAACATCTGTCCCAACACCTGGAGTAACTGGGACCAGCCTGACCAGGCACACAGGAACTCCACCAGCCCAGTGGCTCAGATTCTTTCCAGTCTCTCTGGGCTGGTGTAGTGAGCAGACCTTGGGCACAAGCTTGGCAGCCAGTCCCACAACACACAGAGGAAACTGCTGTACTCCCTGGTGCTCTAACAAGCCAAGGATCACAGGATCCCAGAATCACAAGATCACATAGACAGATTGACTCTGAAGAGTTCTGACACAATCAGATCACAAGAAGGACAGGCTCCAGTCAGATTTAGCAAGGGCAGGTAGCACTAGCGATAACCAGATGGTGGGTGGCAAGCGTAAGAAAATAAACAACACAAATCAAGGTTACTTGGCATCATCAGAACTCAATTCTCCCACCATAGAAAGTCCTAGACACACCATCACACTGGAAAAGCAAGATTCAGATCTAAAATCACTTCTCATGATGATGATACAGGACTTGAAGAAAGACATAAATAGCACCCTCAAAGAAATACAGGAGAACACAGATAAACAGCTAGAAGCTCTTAAAGAGGAAACACAAAAATCCCTTAAAGAACTACAGGAAAACACAATCAAACAGGTGAAGGAAATGAGCAAAA